>PVJS01009153.1:0-51101 GCA_004027185.1 Glis glis
CGCTACACCCCCGGCCCTATTTTTTATACTTTATTTTGAAACCGGGTCTCATGAAGTTGCGGAGGGCCTCACTAAGTAGAGGGAGAGAGGGAGAGAGAGAGAAAAAGAAAGAGAGAGAGCTAAGGCTGGCAGCGAACCCGGATCCTCCGGTCTCCGCCTCCCAAAGTACTGGGATTACAAGCGTATGTCACCACGCCCGGCTCAAATCTTTCATCTTCTAAGTTATTCTTGTCAGGTATTTTGGTCACAATGAAGAAAAGTTGATTAACACATCTCTACCTTTGGGCAGGCCCAGCTGGTTAGTTCTCAGATGTTTTTTCTACACACAGCCCAGTTCCCAGCGTGAATCATAACTTCCCAGGTGCATTTCTAGAGAGGTAACCTATTGCTGCATTGTGTCTTAATAATAAGATGATTGATTTTATATTTCTTTTCTACCCCAAACTTTACAAGTATTTATGCTGAGTAATGTTGGGGTCTTACTAGCTGTTTGCCTAGTACTGATGTAGACTTTTGCTTCCTGGGAATTCTGGATTTTTGTATCCTAGAATATAAAGAGTCTTAGTTTTTTTTTTTTTTTGTATATGTGTGTGTGGTACTGGGGATTGAACACAGGGGCATTCTACCTCTGAGCTACACCCCCATCCCAATTTTTGTTTTTTATTTTGAAACAGGGTCTCACTAGGTTGATGAGAGTCTCACTACTGAGACTCTCCTCGAACCTGTGATCCTCCTGTCTCAGCCTCCCAAGTACTGGGATTATAGGCGTGTGCAGTCTTGTTTTTTTTTTTTTTTGGTACTGGGGATTGAACCCAGGGGCATTCTACCTCCTAGCTACACCATCAGACCTATTTGTATTCTTTATTTTGAAACAGGGTCTCACTAAGTTGCAGAGAGCCTCACTAAGTAGTTCAGGCTAGCCGCGAACCCGGATCCTCCTGTCTCAGCCTCCCAAGTACAGGGATTACAAGCGTGCGCCACCACGCCCAGCTGAGTCTTGGTTTCTAAGACTCATGTACCATGTTTTCTAAGTACTCATGACCATGTTTTCTAAGAGTTCACATAATGAAAATTAGGATCACTGTCACACTCTAATGACAGCATCCCAGAAATAGATGGCTAAGTGGTTGCTATTTTAATGCCAGATAGACGGACTCATACAACTGGATTTGGGAGATAAATAATCAAAGAAGAACATGTTGCACAGGGTGTAGAAAAGAATATGGAATTGGACATAGTGGGGAAGGAGATGTAAAAGCACACAAGGGAGACTGAATCTCACAGTTCTGGAATGAGACAGAGAAGTACTTCTAAAGCCAATCAAAACTCTTGTCTCCCAAGAAAACACCCATGCTCAGTTGAATATGATAGCTGCTGGGTATTCTTGGGCAGAGTGTACAAACTAGCAGTGTTATAGTATTCTTTCCTTGATTGCTTTGTGAAGCTGATTAGAGTTATATGTCCTGATTCACAGATTAAATTAAAGTGCCCTGTGGACAAACAAAAGAGAAAATTTGGGGCAACGTGTATTAGCTCCCTTACATAGTAGAGCTAATTTTGTTATATCTGACCAACAAACTTGTTTTCCATAGTATTTCAAGTAATTCCCTGAGTCACAGAGGCAAGATAATATTCCTTCTATGTCTTTATTACTGGAACTTGAAAAATGAAGTTTTAAACTGTCCTCTTGATTTTTATGAAGATGTTAATGAAATTACAGAAACCTAAAACAAAAGTTGTTGATATCTTGTCTAAATAAAAGTGAGACTTGGAACATCTATCTGCATACATAGCAGGCAATACAAATGTAAATATTGTTAAAGTTTTTACCAAAGAAAATGAGATCTTACCTGCTAAAAATCTTGTATATTTTGACCATAGCAATGTTAAAAAGAGGTGTGATTTGCTTATCTATGATGTTGAGGCTTTTATAATGAAAGTTTTGGGTCACTTTTAGCTTCCTCAAACAAACAGAAGCAATTAATAAAATTTTTGACTTTGTAGAAATAGGAGACAGATATTGTAGATATATGTCTACCAAATGGCTATCATTGGCATAGAACATATGTTAAAATGCTTGGCTGCCCTAAATCATAGTTTCAAAGTGTGGAGCAAGAGGACTATCCTTATTTAATTTTGAAATATATTGAGAATGAGAATGGATAAAAGGATTAGAGTAAAACAGAAATGCATATGTTCTTTCTCTGAAACTCTTCAATGAACTTGGAATAGGCCATAAAGAGCCCTGAAGGAGAAGTTACTATCCCCAAGTTATTACATGTTATGTGCGGGATATGACAAAACTCATACAGAGTGGAAAAAACCTCATGTTTTGGAAATATAGCCACTTCTGAATGAAGAAAAAAATGTTACCAGAGGACAGCCAAGTCCAACAGGTCTTTCTCAATTTCCTTACTAAAACTGTAACTGAGTAAGAATGCCAACTTTTATTTTACAAGTTTGAATTTGTGCTTTAAAACAAGTTTTCCTGAAAAAGACAAGTTTTACTTATGATGACATCCAATATGCTTCATTGTGTTTTAAAAATGATGGGCACATGGATGCATATTGCCTATATGCTGAGTTTACAAATGCAATGGATCTAATTGACATACTGCTGGTCTATTTAAAACAACCATGAAAATATTTGGTTCTTTGAAAAGATGAACAAGATTGACAAATCCTTAGCAAGTCTAACCAAAAGAAAAAAGAGACACATTAATAAAATTAGAGATAAAAAAAGGAGATATCACCACAAACAGCTTGGAAATCCAAAGGGTCATTAAGGCCTATTTGGAAAACTTAAATTAGAAAATCTGGAAGAAATTGATAAATTTCTGGACAGATATGACCTATCTAAATTGAACCAAGAGAATATAGAAAACCTCAATAAAGCAATAACAAGTAAAGAGATTGAAGCAGTAATAAAAAAAAAAAAACTAACAAAGTCCAGGACCAGATGGATGGATTCCCAGCTGAATTATACCAGATCTTTAGAGAGGAACTAATGCCAATGCTCTTCAAATTATCCCATAAAATAGAAATGGGTGGAATATTTCTAAATTAAGTCTATGAGTCCAGTATCACCCTGATACTAAAACTGAATAAGGACACATCAAGGAAAGAAAACTATAGGCCAATATCCTTGATGAACATAGATGTAAAAATCCTTTAAAAATATTAGCAATTTGCATTCCAAATCACCTCAAGAAGATTGTTCATCATGACCAAGTTGGTTTCATTCCAGGAATGCAAGGTTGGTTCAACATATTCAAATCAGTAACATAGTTTATCATATAAATAGATCTAAGGGCAAAAATCACATGATTCTCTCCATTGCCAAAAAAAAAAAAAAAGAATTGGACAAAATCCAACATCCATTCATGTTAAAAACTCTGAAGAAAATTAGTTAGAAGTAACTTGCCTCAACATTATGAAGACAGTACATGTTAAACCCAAAGCCAACCTCATCCCCCAACAACATGGCAAAAAGCTGAAAGCATTTACTCTAAAATTAAGAACAAGAAAAGGATGTCCATTTTCTCTACTCTTATATGGTACTTGATATTTTAGCCAGAGCAATTAGGCATGTAGATACAAAGGGGTGAACATTTTTGGAAAGCTGGGCACTAAAACCTTACAATTCTAAAATCTTATTCTTGCTAGTAAGTAAACCCCTACATGTTCCATGCTGAAATACTTGTGTCAAGAGGGTATTTGGCTTGATGTCACCACATTGATCTCATGACAGTGAGGTGCAGTGTAGGCTTGATAAGAACACAGACTATGTAGTTTTATCACTACAGAAAGAAATAGAAGGATGCCCTGAAGGCCGCAGACAGTTTAAAGACATATTACTAGAAAAGGAAACACAGGGTAAAAATATCCCACTGTGTCACAGGACTGATGGAAGCATATCCTTGTTATTTTTACTATGTACAGGTAATCTGTTTCCATTGCACTTTCATTCTCCTTTTAAAAGTCTTATATTTATGTGTCTTGAAAATATATAATAATATAACCTACCAGATATAAATATCCAATAAACAGTTTTAAAAGAGTAAAATTAAATTGCTCATCAGAGGACAAAAACTTTATAAAATTTTTTATATTTTTCTCACACATAGATGTTAGTTCTGCTGTTAATTATTATTAATTGCCACCATTATCCTATTGTGTGTGTGTGTGTATATGTATGTGTGTGTGTGTGTGTTACTGGGGATTGAACCCAGGGGTATTCTACCTCTAAGCTATACCACCAGTCCTACTTAATTTTGTTTTAAATTTTGAAACTGGGCCACTAAGTTGCTGAGGGCCTTGCTAAGTTGCTGAGGCTGACCTTGAACCTGCAATCATCCTGTCTCAGCCTCCCAAGTACTGAGATTACAATCATGCACCACCAGGCCTAACTTATCCTATTTTTTTTTTTTTTTTTTGCGGTGCCGGGGATTGAACCCAGGGGCATTCTACCTCAGCGCTACACCCCTGGTCCTATTTTTTTATACTCTATTTTGAAACTGGGTTTCACGAAGTTGCGGAGGGCCTCACTAAGTAGAGAGAGAGAGAGACAGGGAGGGAGGGAGAGAGCAAGCTGAGGCTGGCCGCGAACCCTGATCCTCCGGTCTCTGCCTCCCAAAGTACTGGGATTACAAGCGTGCGCCACCACGCCCGGCTTCCCTATTTTTTGAATAATAGAATTTATGTACCTGAAAGGTAAATAATATAGAATGATATGTAATTTTATATAAGATCCCATTTTTCATATTTTGTGTTAAAGTAATAATGTGTGTGTATTTATCATCTACTATGTTATTATGCTTGTTGGTTTTGCTTTTATTTTGGTTTGGGAATCTACATCCTGGGTGGCTCTCTGAGAACTTGGTTACACTGCTTGCCCCCAGTGTGTTCTCTTCATGAGCCTGTCATGTTTTAAGGCAGAAAGACAAATTAAATCCTCATTAACTACCTCCTACCTGGTATAATCTCTCACATTGGTCACTCACGTTGGTCACTAGCTGTGATAGGAGCTACCTTTGCGTCATCCTTACTGATTACACATGAGAGTGGTGTCAATACTTCTCAAACCACTTGTATGTCATTTAGGAATTTTCTTGTTGCAACTCATTGGAAAAGGGGGAAGGCAGTCAAATGTCCCATAATATTATGAGAGGCTGAAGTAGAATTGACAGCTATTTGTCTACATATATCACCCATATGATGATCACCACTGCTCTCTGCTTATCCAGAAGTTGGCTGAGGACTGCAACTTGTTTTAAAATCCATTTCAAGTAGTTAGAAAATGAAACCTTTTCTTGCATCATTTTGTCCCTCATTCACCCTCTCTCAGTAACCCATAAGGGTTTTATTCTGGTATCCAAGTCCTCATTATATGTCCCTTCTGTGTAGTACCTACTTCTCACCTGGAAAACTTTGCCCTCCTTCCTCCTACCCATCAGCCTCTCTGTGCTTATCACAGAATATCCCCTTCCCCCAGCTCTTCCAATCCTGCCTTACTCCTACCTATACTTCAAAGCCTGATGAAAATCTCTTCCATCTCACAAAACCTTCTTCAGACCATTTTCTAACTATACACGTCTATATACCATGTGCCTTACTACTCAGCTACCATCCTGTGCTGTCCCATGAGGCTTCATATACTCTCTCCTCAGGAGGATTGTGAAGTAGATACCATACCACTTTCTTCCCTTGCATTTCCCCCAGCCTACCTATAACAAGGCTAGGCATATCATAATTGTTCAAGAAAGATGATTGATTGGTTTATAATAATAATGATTCATACAAAATACAAAGTAGGGACTAAGCAAGTAATAATATGTTTTCTCTTGGAACGAGTATCCATATGTTTAACAGGACATGGAAACACGAAACCTCATTGAGATGGAAAAATATGGACGGGCAGAAAATAAATGATCGTAACCCAAACCCTGACTCTTGGACTAAGGTTTTAGTTAGTGCCTTCCTACTTCTGGGTAGGGACTCCAGATTGTATGAAACACATGGGCACACACACGAACATGCACACACACATGCACTCATGCACACACACACAAATGTGCACGTGAAGAATGGGGACTTGGCTTTGACAGACTTTTAAAATTTGATGCCAGGACTTTTTAACTGCCTCGCCTAAAGTTGGAAAAATAGCCACTCAGCGTCTAGTTGAGTTATGAGTTGAGAATGAATTTCACAACAAACCTCAATGATTTTCCACTCATGACACCAACCCAAAGACAATTTCTAATCACTTGGTGGCCCTCGTATTGCGAAAGAAGCAGAGCACAGACATGCTGTCTGTTTTGCTTAAATTTATGAAAACCCGCTGAAAGGGAATGTAGAGAGTAAACGAGCCATAGTCAGGCATTGTGAATGAAGAGAGAGGTGCTGTGGTTAGCTGGGTTTCTCAATCCCTCACATTCTCAAAGCCAGGAGAAAATTTATCCTCTTCCACTGAGACATAAACTAAACTCCTTTTGGTCATTAATCTGCAAAGTTGATGCCTGCCATGGTAATTCATCAAACATTTTTGCGGGGTGAGTCTGGTGGGGCCTCTGGGGCATCCGCCTTTGAAATTCAAAGCACAGTTTTGTCCCCTGGGGAAGGAGTGACTTTGCAGCTTGCTGCACATCTGGAGGGGGTGTTTCTGCTGCTGCCATTGCCTGCTCTGAGTGGAGCCTGCAAAGAGCAGCCATCTTCAGGAGCCCTTCTCTACCGACACCACCGATACCCTACCCCGCCGAGGGGTGGCTCAGACACTGTTCATTAGGGACATTTTTCCTGCCTCACAGTTCATCACAGAAAGAAGACAGTTACTGTTTCCCATGCTTTTTTTTTTTTTTAAATGGGGGGCATTGCCTTAACCATGGTGAAAAATGAGTAGAATTCTGAAGCTACATGTCTCCATCATCTACAGAACATGGTTATGGAAACTTAAGGTCTGATCTGAATTTATAACCGCATTTCCAGGCCCAGAGAGAAGTATGGATCTGAAGAGAATAGGCTCTCTCTGCAGAGAGCCCTCGGGGGCTGGGCTCATCTCTTGCCCCCTCAGGAACCATGCTTTGTCCCTTAGCTGAAGCTTTTCTCCACACCTCTCGGGCCTTCTGTGGTCAGCCCTGCTCCCTCTGCACTCTCCTCTCTGTCCCCCAGTTCTGCACCCAAGTCCAGACCCAGCGGCCACCTTCCAGTTTCTGGGTTGTCTTTTCACATGGGGCTATTGACCCTGACTAGAAGCCCCTCCCCCCTAAAATCTCCGTGAGGTTGGCCTTTTTTGTCAATGAGGTTTGCCCTCCAGTGAGGTCTTAGACTACTCATTTAAGGAGCCAAACCCACCTGCTCACTGGTCACTTTCTATCATTTGCTGCTGTTTCTTTGTAACACTTAGCAACACCTGAGTCTTCTCTTTCTCCCTTTCTGCAACCAACCTTCCCTTCCCTCCCCCCTGCTTTCCTTCCTTCCCCCTTTTCCCTTCCTTCCCCTTCCCCCACCTCCCTCTCCCTCCTTCCCTTCCTTCCTTTCTTCTTTTCCTTTCATTTTCTTCTCTTTTTTTCTCTCTCTTCCTTCCTTCCTCTGCCTCTCCTTCTTCCCTTTTTCTCTCTCTCTCTCTTTCTGTCCCTTCTTCCTGTCTTTCCTATCCCACCTTCTATCTTCACTAAACTATAAACTCCAAAAGAGCCCGGTCCTCATCCTCCTGTTCACTGTGATATTTTTATGGTATGTATTCACTAATTCTTACTGGATGAATGTTTTCCTTGTTATTTGGGTGTTTGGCTGAGGGTAGCATGACATTTGCAGTAAAATTTGCATTATAATTTTTCATGTTAAAATATGCTTAAATGCATATATTTTGGGTATAATTCACTCATGTATTTATTAATCAACAGCTATTTGTTAGTGTCTACTCTATGCCAACTACCTTGGCAAGATATTTCAGATGCCAGAGAAACTTCAGCCATGGGAATGATATAATTAAACAGATACATTTAAAATCAATTTTTATATTTGGTATCGAAGGCCTTTTTCTAAATAAACTGACTTCTTTCTGCTCTAATGTATGCCCTCCACCAAGCCTCTCTCCTCAGTAGCCCACAGTTGTGCCTCATCTTTGCTTGTATTACTACTTTATTCTAGAGCTCTCTCCTCTGCTGTTTTCTTGTTCACATTCTGTGCCTCCTTTGAGGCTATCTTGGTACCTGCCTCCCCACTAAAAGTTCTGTGACCCCATCACCTCCCATCTGTCTCCTCTGCTCTTCCCTTTCACACTGAGCATCTAGGTTCTCTGAACTTGAGAGCTTTCTATTGCTAATGCTTTTCTTTGGATTTGTATCTGTCCCATGTACATTAATATGAAAAACCCAACTGAATTTCGACTGCTTTAAGAGAGTGAACATGTTTTATAATTTCTCCAGGTTTCTGCCAACATCATAGGTAGTGTGGGGAGCGTAATAGCAGTCAATAAATTTGTACTGATTGATTGGTGTCGAAATCGGGCTGTCAGTTCCAGACGGTGTGCTGAACCGAAGCGAGCAGGTCTGGTAAAAGACTCTTCAAGGTTCTGTCTCCCTGTAGATCAGCTGCAGGCACCGCTTATGGAGAAAGGTGGTGAAAGGCAAAATTCCAATAGCAAGAGTATTATTAATCTACTTAAGCCATTAAGTGTTGTCCAGTATGAGATTGAACCGGAAATCTTGGTTTTCAACTCTTTCCCATTTGAATGCCCAAGAGGCTGTCAGCAAGTAAGAGGAAATGCGGAATTGGCTTTCAGTTGCCCGAGGAGAGGAGCTTAAATTCCTAGATTTATGGCTCTGCTTTACCTGAAAGTTTTATTTTGCTTTTCCTTTTATGTCACAAACGAGTATACTGTATTTCAGTTGGTACTTCTTAGAGTGTAAGGGAGCTCTAAACGTTAAGTACCAACCAATTTATACCATTTTGTTCATAGTGGTCTTTATGAAGTGCCTCACCACAGTCAGTATCCTAGACGCCACCAAAAGGTCTAACTCTTTAGAGTGAAGGAGGTGCAGTTTGTAGCATGCATGGGCTGGCTGTAACCTCTGAACTCAATTATTTTAGCTTTTCAAATTCTAGTAGTAGAGGAAGGGGCAGAGTATAGCAGTGGGTCCTCCGCTACATCTCCTTAACAAGTGTGCCATCTTGCTGCTTTTGTGGCCTGAGTTTCCTATCTCTAAAACAAATTAACAGGCTGAACTACATATCCTCAGAACCACCTAAGGGGAGATGACTGATATTCAGACAAATAAAATGAACTTGGATATCTGAAGATCACTTGGGCAAAGGACTTTTATTCCCATAGTCGCTGAGCATGCCCTGCACTTCCGGAAGACCCTTTGATCTTCTTTCCATGGGGGTTCCTGTCTCCCCTCCACATCCCACCTTGTCTTCTTTGCCTGAAGTCAGCTCTCCCTCCTCTGACTCTCTGTAGCACTCATATGCTTCTCCCTTCGTTTGCTTCCGGTTAAGGTTTTTATTTAATGTGTACTCATCTTGTTTCCCTAAGTTGTCTTTAACGTACTGTAGGACAGGAGCCATGCATCATACTTCTTACTATCTCTAGAGTGCCCATGGTAAGTGCTCAGTAAATATTTGCGGCTGATAATAGACCTTAGCTGCCTCATTTGTGTCTCTGGTGAATTTTACTATAGCAAGTGTCTAACAATATAATTTAAAACAAGATAAAACCAAGAGGGATGTTGAACACTTGATTAGAACTCTAAAATGGGGAAATTATTCCAGCGTTGGTAACATAAAAATATCTTAAAGGATTTTATTGACTTGCTGTACCTGCCAATTATTATAAGTATTTGATTATATGTTAATCTCCCCTACACTGAACAGGATCTTCTTAAGTATAGAGTCTATATGTTATTCTTTTTTTTTATGTCTTTGGCCTTATTTGGGTTACAAATCAAGTACTCAGGAAATGTTTAGAGAAAGCATAAATATGAATTCTGTTAAAGTATTTAGACCCTCAAAATCTCAAAGGTACAAGTTGCTAATTGTTGCTCACCCATTTTCAGTTAATGCTAATAGGTTTATTTTCTATCCTGGATAGTCTGTAGGACTGAAACTTGGCTGATAACAGGGACCTTTGCATTGGCTGGTTTGGGAATGGCCCCTGAGAAGGTGAAATGTCATTTCTTTTACCTTTTATTTGGTAGCCTTCATTTTGGTGGAGGACCATGTTCTTGGTGCTTGCAAGATGGCAGGATGGTTTAATCATTACAACCTCCCACATTATACTTGAGATTTGGGATCTCTTGTGAATAGGACAATGTCAATAATGTTAAAATAATGCTAAAATTCTATAAAAGAAAGTATTGATAAATTTTATACCATGAAGATGTGTACATTTTATATATCTGTTACATTATTAGCAAAATTAACACAATAAGCTAGGAGATAATATTTTCAAACATGATTAAAGGCTTTATACTCCTACCATAGGAAGAGTTTTTACAAGTTCTATCAAAAAAGAAAAAAATCCAGTAGGAAAAGTGGATAAAAGACAGGACTATGTGAAACTAGAAATGCAAGTGAAATAAAAAGTCCAAACTTACTAGAAATAAAATATTTATAAATAAAACTCACTACTGAAGGGCTAAAAAAATTTCAGGTTAAAAAGAAGTATTAAGAGCCGGGCGTGGTGGCACACACTTGTAATCCCAGTACTTTGGGAGGTGGAGACCTGAGGATCCGGGTTCACGGCCAGCCTCAGCTCTCTCTCTCTCTTTCTCCCTGTCTCTCTCTCTCTCTCTCTCTCTCTCTCTCTACTTAGTGAGGCTTCCGCAACTTCGTGAAACCCGGTTTCAAAATAAAGTATAAAAAATAGGGCTGGGGGTGTAGCACGGAGGTAGAACGCCCCTGGGTTCAATCCCTGGTACTGCAAAAAAAAAAAGAAGTATTAATACTTAATAAATGTTAGATATGGTAGATCCTATCTTTCTTACATCCTCTTTCCAGAAGTAACTTCTTTCAATATTTCTGGAAAGCAATTTTGTAATTTTTATTATTACTATGAAAATGTGAAGCCGGGCGTGGTGGTGCACGCTTGTAATCCCAGGAGTTGGGAGGCGGGGACTGGAGGATCTGTGTTTGCGGCCAGCCTCAGCTACTTAGTGAGGCCCTCCGCAAGTTCGTGAGACCTATTTTCAAAATAAAAAATATAAAAAATATAAAAAATATAAAAAAATAGGGCCGGGGGTGTAGCTCGGAAGTAGAACGCCCCTGGGTTCAATCCCCGGTAACACACAAAAAAATAAATAAAAAAAAGAAAATGTGATAGCTACTCTTTGACTTAACAATTCCATTTTTAGAACACAATCAAAGATCCAGCCACAGATTTATATCAAAAGCTAAAAGTAATTCTTCACAGCATTGTTTAAGGAGAATTAAAATCATTCCAAATATCTACCAATAGGTAAAATGGTTCAAAGCGTGGTTTATTCAGATGGTAGCTTATTATTTAATCCATGATCATTAAAAATGTAAAGAATAACATGAGATTATGCATATGATATTATAACTGGGGCAAAAAGTACTAAATGATACATAGAACACGACTGTTCAATAAAGACACACAAGACTTGGAGGAAGTTTGCTGAAGCATTAGTGGTGGTTTTGATAGTAAGACAGACTTGGGGTGATCATGATGACTGGGTCACACGTCCTTGCATTGCCATCTTGTTTGTGTCACTGATAGGCTATACAACATCTAAATGATTTGAAGGAGCTCATTAGTTCTTTGAATAAAATATGGAGTGAATATTATGAGTCTGGCAGTCTGCTAGATCTGGAATCTTGGAGCTTAGAATTGAATGAAGGATACAGCTAGGTAAATAGACATTTATGCAATAAGTACTGTTGTATTAAGTGCTATGATAACGTAACAGTGAAGTCATAACTGTGGAAGTCATAACCGACCTCATCATAGAAACCACATAGAGCTAAGCAGCTTGTTTTCTATTATGTGCAACAAACTATACGCAAACTCTAGAGACTACAACCACCATGTTGTTATACTCACGGAATCTGTGGGCCCAGGATTTAGAAAGGAAGAGGGATGGCTTTTCCCTGCACCACAGTGTCTTCTTTAGCCTCTGCTGGGAAGACTTGAATGTGGGGGTGACCTAGCTGGAGAGTGGCAGCATCTCAAGACTCCTGGTCACACATTCTAGTCTGGGCTGGGAGGAGCCGCAGTCTAGGATTTCTGACTGAAGAGCCTGCACACTCCTGCGGCCCAGCCTCCTAGAGGCCCAGCAGCCTCAGGATGGGTGGACTTCATGGCAGTTCAAGGCTTCAAGCTCAAGGCTTCCTTCAACAAGGCAGAATCCCTCTCGGAAGTTCTTCTGGCTTAGCCTTGCATGTCCCAGACCCATCCAGGTTCAAGGGGGTCATTGACGCCACCTCTCAGTGGGGAAGGTCAAGGTCACATTGTTGAAGATCAAAAGGGATTGGAGATATTGCTTATGGCTACATTATGTATAGACATTGTTTATGTTGCTCTCTATCAATTCATCGAATGCTCACAATAATTCATAAGGTAAGTAGTATGGTCATCCCCCTTTTTAAAGATGAAATTAGAATCAGGGAGGTCAGTAACTTGTTTAAGGTCACATAGCAAATTTGAACTTTAAATTCATGAGATCTAGC
Organism: Glis glis; assembly: GCA_004027185.1. NCBI lineage: Eukaryota > Metazoa > Chordata > Mammalia > Rodentia > Gliridae > Glis > Glis glis. The sequence goes on from PVJS01009153.1 coordinate 12,688, forward strand.
TCAGAGAGTCCACACTTTTGATCAGCTAAGGCGATTGGGTTGCTATGGATGGCTTTCCAATGTCCACCGAACCTGACCTAGGACAGAGAGTGGACGGCAGATCAAGGAAAGCTTTCTGACAGAAATATCATGAGTCTTGAAGGATTAATAGAATCTAATTTGACATTTGAAGCATTAATAGAATGTAGGTAGCTGGGTTGTGGGGTGGATGGCTGGAATGGAAAAATGTCGCATGGGGAACAAATGACATGTACCCACCTCCAGGCGAGGACACAGCATATTCAGGCGATGTCAAGTTGCTCCGGGGAATTGAGTTGAGGTGGCATGTTCCCATGATAAAGCTCCAAAGATTGGCAAGAATCAAATCATAATGTCCCCAGCAATCTGATTATATGACATTTAAAGAGTTAAGTCACCATGCTCAGGAATCACCAGGTTGGTGATATGACTGAATTTAGTCTTTCTTTCTTCTCTCCCAGAAATTAGCCATGCATTTATTTTGAATGTACCTTTTTTATTGTCACACACACACACACACACACACACACACACACATACACGCCATAATATTTACCACTTTCGTGTGTGGTTCAGTGGCATTGAGTACATTCATATTGCCATTCAACCATCAATACCATCCATATCCAGAATTCTTTTCATCTTGCAGAACTGAAACTCCATACCAATTGTATTGGACAGGGTTCTCTAGATTAACAGAAAACACAGAATGAGTATATTTGAAAAAAGGGATTTATCAGATGGGCTTACAGTTTGAAGCAATGTAGTCCCAGGTTCTGACCGCACGTGGAGAGTCAGAGGAACCAGTAGCTGGTCGAACGGTCTAAGAGCTGGAGTCTTAGGATCGGAGCAACCACTAATTCAGTCCCAGTCCAAGACGTGAAGATCAGGAAGCTCTTCGGAGAAACGATGGTGAAGTTTCAGTTCCAAGAGCTGGAGGCCGAGAAGATCAAGAAACTCTTCAGAGACAGGCGAAGCCGGCGGCCGACGATCTCGGGCGAGAGCAGATGCGTTTTTCCTCGGAAAGAGTCGCACGCACTCTACTCGGCTTCTCCCTCTTTATCTAAGTCCGCACCTATCAGAATCCTGCTGCCTACATTCAGGGCAGGGCTTTCTGTTTAATCTGCTGTTACACACCCAAAATCACATAATCTTGGGTGTGTCATGATCAGGTCAAGTTGACAACCTTGACTGACTATCATACCAATTAAACAATGATTTCCTATTTCCCTCGCCTCCTCCCGAAAACCAACGTTCTACTTTCTATCTCTAAGCATTTGGCTATGTTTGGTACCTCATACATGTGGAATCATATGGTATATGCCATTTGTGACTGACTCGTTTCACTTTGCGAAACATCCTCAAGTTCATCCATGTTGTTGTATGTATCACATTTCCTTCCTTTTTGAGGCTAAATAACACTCCATTATACATGTATACCACCTTTTGTTTATTCACTTATTTGGGTTGCTTCCACCTTTTGGCTATTGTACATAATACTGTTATGAATATAGCTGCACACATTCTTCTTTGAGACCTTATTTCAATTCTTTTTTTTTTTTTTTTGCGGTACCGGGGATTGAACCCAGGGGCGTTCTACCTCCGTGTTACACCCCCAGTCCTATTTTTTACACTTTATTTTTGAAACCGGGTCTCACGAAGTTGTGGAGGGCCTCACTAAGGAGAGAGAGAGAGAAAGAGACAGGGAGAGAGAAAGAGAAAGAGAGAGACAGGGAGAGAGAGAGAGAGAGAGAGCTGAGGCTGGCCAAGAACCCGGATCCTCCAGTCTCCGCCTCCCAAAGTACTGGGATTACAAGCGTGCGCCACCACGCCCGGCTTGACCTTATTTCACTTCTTTTGAGCATATATCCAGAATTGGAATTCTTAGACTATATGGCAATTCTTTTTTTTATTTTTGAAGAACTACTATACCATTTTCCATAGTGACTGTCCCATTTTACAATTCTACTAACCGCACAGGATTCAAATTTATCCATATTCTTATTAAAACTTATTATTTTCCGGTTTATGTTTGTTTTTAAATAATAGGCACCCCAACCTGTTTTGATTTTCATTTTCCTAATGATCAGTGATATTGAGCATCATTTCATGGGTTTATCCGCCATTTGTATACCTTTCTGGGAACAATATCTGTGAATCGATTCCTTAGAGTGAACCCTCTGGGGAGACCTGCAGGAGAAAGACCAGAATGGAGGAGGGGGACCAGGCAGGAAGGTAACCAATCCAGTCAAGAGATGATGATAAGGCTTCAGGAATGCAACTAATATAATGGTGTGGGGCAGTGGTGTTGGTGAGAAGCAGCAGGTAGAACTCAAAGACCAGGTTGCAGACGAAGCTGAACAGAAAGGTAGGAATACTCCGGTTGAGTAGATGATGGCATCCAAGCTGGCATTCAAAGCTGGTGCACCACAGCAGCCATCCTTGTTGTTAAAGCATCAGGATACTTCTGTGACAATGTCCCCAAGACCACCCTGAGCTTACCTTCTTCACCACTCCCATCTAGCTTTTGCCTGGGCCCTAAACTGCCAGTATGTTCTATATAATTAAGCATTAATAATGGGCACAGTGGTGGGCAGAGGGACTCTCAGCCCCTGCTCCAGCTCAGTGGTCAGTGTGCATGCTGACTGGTCAGACCCCTTCCCCACTGATTGTTACATTTTGCATATTCCCCTGGGTCAAACTGCATAGGTACCAATGTGGTAAAGATCTTCAGGAGATATGAAAGGGTTCACCAGAGGTGATAAGTCTTATCTGGGGGCATGTTTGTATATTCAAGTGGAGATAATTAGCATTTTTGGCTCAGGAGAAAGAGATTCAGGGATTTTCAATAGATGATACTAATAGAATCCAAGGAGTTACCCTCTCAAGGAGACACTTTCCCTCAGCGGCAACTCCAGTCTTTGGTAAAGTTATTCATAATTTAGCAACTACAAAGAGGAATTAAACTCTTGACCTCTATATTCCATAGAGGTCATCTCTGCTCAGGATGCATATCGGCAGAATGTAATAATATTCCCAGATTTCAGGGAGCCAGGGCTCCAGGCCTCTTAAGTTTGCCTACAGTAACTTAAACTAATTCCAAAGAAAGTAGTCCACTTGCTCCCGGAGTGCCCTTTGCTACAGACAAAGAGACTGGGATTCACTCTGACCATTGGCACCCTCGCTGTGATGGGCAGGCTGCAATTTCACCAGAAGCTGATGAGGCTCTTTTTGGTTTGGTTTGGTTTGGTTTGGTTTTGCAGAAGACAAGAAGGCATGTCATTGCTGCTGCCTGCAGGATAAGTAAGGGTATCCTACTATGTATTTTATTGGCAATCCTGATAGCATTTTCTCCATTGGTGGTTTACGTGTAATAGAGACCAAAACTGCAATTTTCTAACCTGCCAAGATCCATTATATCTGGTAAATGTAGTTTATGCTTGACAGAATCCACACGTAGGGTGGAAAGCCATACAAATTAAACTAAGGTTTAGGCTAATTTTTTGGTAGTGAAAATTATTCTCCCTTGGTGACCTTATTCAGCATGAAATAAAGCAACCAGAAAGTTATTCATGCAGTCTACTCTTCCTTTAATCAAAATAATAAAGGCCTTTGCAACCACCTAGCTCCTGATTTTCATCACTCCTGTCTTTCATGGAGTCTAATCGTCTAGGGTCATAAGAACCTTTTTGTATTAAGAGGTGGAAGATCCAGTAATAAAATACCTTTTCTAAGGTAACTGCTCTGAGTCTCCTTTGAGATCTGTGCAAAATACATCTGACTATGGGTTTGTGAGGATGATACCACCACAGGGTTTTGTCGTCTTAGCACCAATGATATTTTAAAAATATTTACCCACTGTCTAGGATATCAAAGTATAGTTTGATAGGCAGAATGATATCTCATTGTTAACAGTCTGAGCAGTAGTTTTGATACAGCTGAAAAAGGAGAAAACCCAAATTGTAGCAAAATTGATAATACATTAGGAATAATCTCCATTGATTGGTACATCTAACTGTCCTTTCTGGTGATGACTTATATTAATATATTTAATTTTTATAGCTTAGTCTCCAAAATTATCTCTTTTTTTTGTGGTACTGGGGATTGAACCCAGGGGCATTCTACTTCCAGGCTACACCCCCAGCCCTATTTTTTATTCTTTATTTTGAAACAGGGTTTCACTGAGTTGCAGAGGGCCTCACTAAGTAGCTGAGGCTGGCCGTGAACCCAGATCCTCGGGTCTCAGCCTCCCAAGTACTGGGATTACAAGCGTGTGCCACCATGTCCAGCCCCAAGATTATCTTAATAATTCCACTTGAAACAGAAAAGCCAACAATAACAACCCCATTTTATGGTTGAGGAGTTGGAAGACTCATTAGGTTAAGGTAACAGACTTGTTCTATTTGATGGCTCTTAAATTTATTTCTATTATTTTTTCTATAATTCACAAGTAAAAATTACATATATTTATTATGTACAACTTTATTTGAAATATGTAAACATTGTAGAATTTTTAGAAGTGACCAAATTGAACTAATTAATATATGCATTACCTCACATATGGTTTTTTCAGTAAGAACACTTAAAATTTTATCATCTTAGGGATTTTTAAGAATACAATGCATTTTATTAACCACAGTTATCATATTGTGCAATAGATATCATGATTTATTCCTCCTATCTAACTGAATTTATGTCCTTTAGTTGGTATCTTCCCAGTCTCTTAAGCCACTAGTACCTGGTAACCACCGTTGTACTCTCTGCTTCTATGAGGTTAACTTTTCAGAATGCACATTTAAGTGAGATCATATGTTATTTGTATTTCTCTGCTTGGCATATTTCACTTAACCTGATATCTTCTCTGTTCATCCATGTTGTCATAAATGACAGGGTATCCTTTTTTAAAGGATGAACAATAGTCCGTTGTATCTATCTATCTATCTATCTATCTATCATCTATCAATCTTCTATCTATCTATCTATCTATCTATACACCACATTTTCTTTATCCATTCATCTGTTCATGGACACCTAGGTTGATTCCATATCTGGGCTATTGTGCATTATACTGCAATGTATATGGGAATGCAGGTATCTATTTGAAATACTGATTCCATTTGCTTTGGAGATACACACACACACACACACACACACACACACACACACACCTCCAAAGCAAAGAAAAAGATATATATCCAAAGCAAGTGAAATTTACACCTAGTAGTGGTATTGCTAGGTTTTATGATAGTTCTATTTTCAAAGTTCTATTCTTAATTTTTTGAGGAAACTATATGCTGTATTCCATAATTGCTATACTAATTCACATTCCCACCAATAGTGTATAAGGGTTCCCTTTTCTCCACATCCTTAACTCCACTTATTTTTGCCATTTCGATAATAGCCATTCTAGCGACTGTAAGATAATATCTTGCGGTTTTGATTTGCATTCTCCTGATGGTTAGTGATATTGAGCATTTTAAAAATACTCTTGGCCATTTATATGTCTTCTTTGGAGAAATGTCTATTTAGATTCTTTATCCATTTTTAATTAAGTTATTTTTTTACTGGTAATAAAATATTGAATTAAGTTGTTATGTATTTTGGATATTAACCTTATGCATGGTTCGCCAACATTTTCTTGTCTTTTCACTCTCTTGATTGTTTACTTTGCTGTGAAGAAGTTTTATAATCTCATTTGTCTGTTTTCACTTTTATTGCCTGCACATTTGGGCTGATATCTAAAATGTTGTCACTTAGACCAATGTCATGGAGATTCCCCCCGTGTTGTCTTCTAGTAGTTTCCTCAGGTCTTATATTTAAGTCTTTAATCTGTTTTTAAAAATATTTTTAATATACTTTTATTGTTGTATTATAATCACACATCATAAAGAGGTTCATAGTGATAAGGACATACATTCACACAGCACTTGGTGAACTTCCTCCTAGGTCCCACCCCACTCCCTCCCCTTTCCCATACATGATATCGACATTGCAATGATAATTTTGTATATGTACATAGTGTCAATTGAAGTGTTTCCTTCATCAAGTCTTCCCCCTACACACACCTCCCTTTCCTAGACCCCATCCATCGCTCCCCTGGGGTTTCTCCTCCTTTATCTGGAGTCCTTCTTGTATCTCAATTTCTCTCTAGCTTCCACATATGAGAGGAAACATATGACTCTTCACTTTCTGTGACTGGCTAATTTCACTTAGCGCAATATTCTCTAGATCTATTCATTTTCCTGCAAATGACATATTTTTGTTCTTCTTTATGGCTGAGTAGAATTCCATTGTGTGTATATTTCATAATTTTATAATCCATTCATCTGTTGATAGACACCTAGGCTGGTTCCATAATTTGGCTATTGTGAATTGTGCTACTATAAACATGGATGTGCATGTAGTTGGTCTTTGAATATGAAGTAAGATAAGGCTCTAACCATTTTGCATGTAGATAATTGGTTTTCTCAACACCATTTATTGAAGAGACTGTCTTTCCTCCATTGTGTGTTCTTGGCACTTCTCTCAAAAGTCAATCGACTGGAAATGCATTGATTTATTTCTGGGCTCTCTAGTCTGTTCCATTGGTCTATGTATCTTGATGGCTCTCAAATTTTGAAGGACAGAAAATCATGCAGGCCACACCCTCCTCAGGCTTGCCCTCGATAGCCTAATGCAGCTAGAATTCACAGGTTGCTACCAAATATGATGTAATCAGAAGGTGATTATTTTATTTTAATTATAATAGGTATTCTCAGAAACTGAAGTTTCAATAATAACATTTAAGGATAGAAGAAACAATCCTTTCTCTGGAATCTTTGCCCTCAGAAGGCAGCAGGAAATGGGGGCCAGGGGAAGGTGAGAATCTAAATGTCTTACCACTCTCTTCTCTCTGTAAATGACCACATTCTTTTTTTTTTTTCCATTGGCAATCATATATTTTATTAAGTAGTGAAAACCAGATATTCCACAAAGATGAAACTGACCTTACAGAGATTCTTTACAGGCATTATGCTGGAGAAGGATGTGCCTAAGGATTGAGAATTTTGGCCTGGTTTGTTCACTGTAGGGTTGGACTGTATCTATTTATGGCTTCTTGAATGAAGACCCTCTGTTAACTCTCAGAATCTGCTCACTTAGCTCTCTGGTGGACTGCTGACCCCATGAAAGGTACTTTCCTCTGTGATTAAGCAGGAAGGGAGGGATGTATTGCTCTTCACAACAAACTGTATGGAGGATTTCTGCTACTACTACCACACTACTACTAATGCACTGCTGTTGTTAATCTCAGGGAGGGTACCATTGCCAGCTTTCTTTTTACATGTTTACAATCAGTTGAGTGAGTGTGTGCCCACACATGTGTTAATCCTGGAAGGGCATAAAAGCTTAATCTTCCCAAGGGGTTTCCCTCCTTGTCATTTCCTGAAACACGTTAGGCATTACCCACATGGCTTACAAAATAAAATTCAAATCAAATAATGAAAGAAATGCAATTTACTTCCTTTATGCCTTCATTTGGGCCTAAATCCCAGAACTAGAGCAAACCTGTGAAGATGTGTGAGCTTTCGAGTTCCAGACGTGCTCCTTCTAAACTCTCCACTTAAAGCTAACAGATCTCCCTGACCTTGTAAAGGCCAAGAGATCCACCTCACCGAGATTAAATAAGGCACCAAGAAGAGTAACTACAGGAGGAACAAGTAAGGGCCATCCCGTCTGGTGTGAAGTGCGACCAACCTGAATGAATGCAGCAGTATTTCTAGTCCAAGACCAGCTCCAAACTCTTCCAAGCTCCTGCTCCATTCTGCCACCACACTGTATCCTTGGCTGGCTCACATAATTGCCTCATTATTGCCGCCTTTCCATATAATATGAGTCTTTGGACTCACAGCCCAACTCTCTCAGCTGGAACTTCCCCTGTAGTTTGTTTAACAGACAAATGTAGTCATTGCCCCTCTGCCCGTGCAACATGGGTGATCTGGATGGGAATAAAATACAGGCCTGGCTCTCAGAGGGCAGCTTTGGCTTCACTTATATGTCACAAACGTTGTCACCTCATAACACTGACAATAGTCGCTGATGAGTACATTTGAATCCATTCCCAAAAGCGCATCGCCTCCATGCCACATGAATTAGAGCCATTTGTGTTCTTTTGCTTATGCATTCTTTTTCTTCCCTTCTCCCTTATGTGTGTTCGGATCAGATTCCCATATTATTTTCCCTTAATATGAGACTTACTCTAGATGATTCTAGCCAGATTTTCAAGTTCTTTGAGAACTCTCTTTGTAGCTCTAAATCGTGCCTGATGCTTGGTAGTCAGTAATTATTTATCAAATGAATGAATGAATATTTTCCAGCACTTACTGGCAATCAAAAAAGAATAGTATTCCTAAAACTGTGAAAATACGATGAATTGAACTGAATCAGTGGGAATAAAATATAAACTGTCTAACTGTAGGAGATAGCAGCATACGGGAATAGCGCTGACAGTGTTTGGTTTGGTTTTGGAGGAGATCTGATACAAAAATTCCTTGTGAGAGCCGGGTGTGGTGGCACACGCTTGTAATCCCAGTACTTTGGGAGGCGGAGACCGGAGGATCCGGGTTCGTGGCCAGCCTCAGCTCTCTCTCTCTCTCTCTGTCTCTCCCTCTCTCTCTCTCTCTCTTTCTCTACTTAGTGAGGCCCTCCGCAACTTCATGAGACCCGGTTTCAAAATAAAGTATAAAAAATAGGGCCGGGGGTGTAGCGCGGATGTAGAAAGCCCCTGGGTTCAATCCCCGGCACCGCAAAAAAAAAAAAAAATTCCTTGTGAGAGGAAAAGATTGGAATCCAGTTAGTAGATTGGGATTGACTCGTCCCTTGAGGGCTTTAGTATCCTACTGTGGGATATGTCTCTGTCCCCAGGACCATGGGGATTTCTGATTGAAGAGGATGGCTAGAAGCCACCATGTTTCTAGAGAAAGGGGACATTCCCTACTCCTCGTGACTTGATTAGCAGGTCTTCCCTTCGGTGTCTTTCTTCATTGATGGTTCTGCTTTTGATAGGGAGCCACCACTAGAAAGTAATAAGTCTGCGAGCCTACAATAGCATTGCTAAATACATGGCCAGTGAGTATTTTTCACTCCTACCTGCTTTTCTGGCAAATATCATCTCAAGTTGTCTTGCTTTAAAGATCAGACAAAAAAAGAGAAACAGCTTGGTTTTCCTGTCCCTGATGATCAGAACAAAGCCAGAAACAGGGATGGTGGGGAGGGAAGGGGGCAGAAGGAAGGACACCATTATTCTTTATCTCTTCCTTTCCCTGGGGGAACTATTGGCACCTACATATTCAACAGTAGGAAGATGTTTGGAAAGTAGCCTAGCCATAGGATCTGTGATAATCAGGAGTCATAAATCAGGTATGAAAGGAAGAGACCATATGGAAGGAAGAGAGTGAGGGTGCGTTCTTTCAGCTGTGGCTGTTACATGCACTCTCTTACCCATCCCTCTCTTTCCTACTCCCCCACTGAACCTGCAGGAACGTCAGCTGAAATGTCTTGCTCTTTCCTACACACTTCTGAAACAGCAAGATGTCAGGGACCTGGAGGGAATTCGGGTAAGAGCCAGATAAATGATTAAAGAGCTGAGGATGCTGATGACCCAGTGGGCGGTTCCTCTCTGCACCACTAGCACTGACTTATAAGATAGTCATATAACTAGATAAGTGTTGTTTGGCCCAGGGCAGACAAGAAGGCTTGGGGTATCGTGTCTCCAATCAAGTCGCCAACAGCCAATAAATTATTGTCTTTTCCTATCCAAATGAACTGTCAGTATATATGTATATATTTTAAAGTTTTATTGAAAATAGTTACCTTAAATTTATTTGCACTCATTTCCCTGAGACTCTGAGTAATCACAGGATCTCATTGCTACAGGCCCCCGTGAGTTCTAAACTGACCTCTGCTGCTCTCAACTCTACTTTACCCAGGGAAATTGCTTCCCTTCTCTTTTGCCAACTTGTCTGGAGACCAAGAGGGTGAGACTGAAACCCCTTTCACTGGAGACACATCACCTCCCATGCTTGTTTCTGGCTTCCCTTTTGGGTGTGTGAGCAGAATCGTTTTCTGAAGCCATTTGTCGGGGGGGGGGCAGATGGGAAATCTGTCTTTCCCATTAGTCACCAGAAAGTGACCCCAGCAGCTGTGGAGGGAATTGGTCAAGCTGTTGCAACCAACTAGACCAGAGTGGAAAAAGAGACTGTGCTTTGCTCAGTTGTCACAAGGTCCCAGGCAGCTTCCCAGGAGACCTAGAGCTGACGAGGCCCTATTATTATTGGCCACACCACTATTAGGCTGAGATCCTTCACTCTGAGCTTCAAGGCCAGCCAGGGTTGAGGAGCTGTGTGTCCAGCTAGGGAAGGGGACAGGGACCACTAACATTAGGAGGTGTTAGTACCTTGCCCTTAACACTCCATATCCATGTTTAATTAATTTCCTAACTTGAGGGGAGGGAGATGAAATAAATAAGGCCAACTGACCACCCCATAATTTGTTTCCGAAGCCTGGCTGGACATAAAAGTCTTACCTTCTAAAACCACACAGTGTAATTTATTTTACGAGTCCCTCTCGGCACCGGGTCCGGGCTAACCTTGAGTTTAGAGGCTGTGCCTTCGCTGCCTGGTGCTGGTGGTCACAGTATGTCCTTTCTTGGCAGTGGCCGTGGGCCCAGCAAAACAGACCTCTGAAAGGCAAGCGGATTAATCATCTTGAAGGCATGCTCGCCTCAACAGTTCCCCTGCAGGACGTCTGAGAACCAGAGAGAGCCCTCTGTTGCAGTTCACAAGTGGCAGAGGGAGATGTCTGAAGACTCATGGAAAAAGAAAGGGGGGGTGGGGTGCAGAGAAGGAAGGCTTTTAAATTGTACACGCTGGAGTTTTCACTAAACCGAAAGGTATTACCAAAAAAATATATTGCCACTCCTATAGCAGAAACTGTGATGAGTCCAACCTTTTTATTACAATCAGGTTTTCTCTAAATATATTATGCCCTGCAGGTCAGAATGATTTACTTCTCTATTTTGGGACATCTGAGTTCTATTCTACTGTTGCCAGTATGTTTTCAGCTGTGCCAGAACTGAGCAGGTCTGCGGTTCCTTTGTAACATCAAAACGGAGACATTTATCATTGAGATTTATCATGGGACAGTCTGCCAGATGGCTTGGGTATTTTAAAGGTGAACTCTTTGGGCCTTGATTAGCTCATGCCGACTTCTAGCTAAAGACAACTCTATCAGCTGCTCAGGGGAAAGACACTGGCTTTCCCCTCCTCCTGGCCCCCTCCCTCTTTCTAGTAATGCAGAAAATATTAATGTAATGGCAGATGTGGTATAGATTGTCCTTTCAGGAAGAAAACCAAGCCATAACCAATTCCACTGATTGCATTCTAATTATAATGTGACCTCCTGTTGCTTTGCATAGAGGCAGTATTCATTTCAGTACACCACTGTAAAACTTGCCGAGTCAACGACCCTCAAAGGGGCAATTGTAAGATTTAAGCTTGGATGTTTTAGCTCATACCAAAGACCTTTATTCTGCCAAGCCTCTGCTGATTGGGCCAGAAAGAATGCATTTGATTATATAGACTAAACTTATTGGGAACAGAACCTTTGTGCTTTGAAATGCTTTTCATTCAAATTATATTCAGACATTCAATCAACATTGATTGTTATATGGACTGGCAATGGGGAATGCCTTGGGTTTTTGGTCTGGCTGGAAAGTTTGCTCAGCTCTGCTCTAGATAACTGCAACGAGGGAGCAAACTGAGTTTCCTTAATGTTGTGCTTGAGTTTCCCAGATGAGGAGGGTTTCCCTGAGGAGACCAGGGGTTCCTCGTTCCCATCCGATTCAGTATCCCAAGATCATTTCTTCACTTGAGAATTTGGGGTCTTTGGAACTTCCAGAGGTAAATTTAATTAACTTCTGAGAACTCCAGGGATCAGTGTGCATATTTGTGTTTGTGTTCAATGAAGCAAGCCTTTGATTTTGCACATGAAAAGCTAGGCGAATCTACCTTAGATGAAGATTCCAGCCTTGAGATCTGGGATCTTGGAAGGAAGTGAGCACTGGATAAGGATTCAGAAGGCAACACTCTAGTCCTAGCTGCTGCTGTCTGTGTGATTTAGGGCAAGACTCAATTGTTTTGTTTGTTTGTTTTGTTTTGTTTTGTTGCTGTTGTTTTTTTAACCTGTAGAATAAAATAATAGGTGCTTCCAAGGTTCAATTCATAATATAGGTGATTTGGAAATACTAAGAAGCAACACATAATTAAGATATTATTATTATTTGCAAGTCAGTGCATGTATGTGTGTTTGTTGGAGACCTTTGCAACTAGACCTCTCTCTGTATCTGGAAAAATCCTATTGTGATCAGGGTTCCAAGTTCCAGTGTTGGCTCTTGGCAGACCTCACAGACATGCTAAAGTTTTTGTTTTGGCTTGAAGGTGCTCTTCCGGCCCTTCTGAATAATTTTAGTCTGGAAGTCAGGCTGGAATTCCCACAGGAGGAGGGACTTGCCAGGGCTTCCTCATTCCAAGTTGATAAAATGATTCAGGATAGCTTCATTCTCTTCATCCAGTCACACTCCATCAGCTGTCACCTGCATGCAGATGACCCCCAAAGACAGATTTCCAGCCTCAGTAGCTTTCCTGAAATGCAGTGTTGCCAAGTATCTGGTCACCTTGAGTAGTATCCTAGGATTTCAAGTGTTCTTTTTCCCCCCGCCCAAATGATTATAATTGGTTTTTCTTCTATTCCTTCTATCTTCACTACTCCTTTAAGTCCAGTGATGCAATTTCAAAAGCTTGGGATCCTCTCTTACTTTCTAGCTGTCCTTTACCACCCATGCAGAACTAATTGCCAAGTCCTGTGAATTCTACCGAGAATACTCTCAAAAACACTCATTCTTCCTAAGGTTACTCCTTTCTCATTGGGTTTAGTTACTTTCCTCATGGCCAATGTAAGAACCTCTTCAGTGGTTTCTCCATCTTTGGTCTCTCCACCAATCCAATTTGTCCTAACCTACAATGGTGGGCAACTTCCAAGGTGGTCCTCATGGTACCTATTTCCTGGTATTCACATCCTTGTGAAATTCCCTTCCCTTGTGAGTGGGCAAGACTTGTTTGTACCAGTAGATTATAGAAAAGGTGACACTATCTTATTTCCAGGATCAGGTTACATGAGACTGTGACATCTGCCTTGCTAACAGACTTCCTTCTTGCTGGCCTCCATGAAGTGAGATGTGGTGTTGGAGAGGCACAATGGCAAGCCACTGAGGGTAGTCAGGGTGGTCTCTGGCCACCAGCCAGTGACGAACTAAGGCCCTCCATCCAGCAGCCCAGCAGGAACTGAACCCTGTCAACAACCATATGAGGTTGGACCCTTCCCCAGTGGAGCCTTAGATGAGACTTTGGCTCTGCCCTATACCTCTAGGAGCAGCCTTGGAGGGACCTGAAGCAAAGAACCCCACTAAGCTGTACTCAGATTCCTGACCTGTAAAAGATGTGAGGCAGTAAATAGATATTGTTTTAAGTTCTTGAACTTTTGGCAATTTATTACATAAATGTAGGTAACTATATATTAGAGCATCCAGATTACTTTCTGATAATGTCAGTCTTTTGCTCAGAAATACTCAGAGGCCAAAGATTCTCAGTATTTGGTCTTGAACTTCTCGTCCAAGCTGTTTTCTAACTTCCTTCCCTAACCCGCATTCCTCTACGCAGTTCATAATTCTGGATTTCCACCTTTTACCCTTTACTGACATTGTTACCACTTCCTAGATTCTCTTTATGACCAAATCCCATATCTTTTTAAAGGCCCACTTAAATGCCACCTCTTTCATAAAACGTTTTGTGATCCCCGCGGCTATATAGATCTCTGAGCTGCCATCGCACTGTACCTTAGGTCACTTTTCATTTTTCAACTCGTAGGGAAGTCGTTGGAGGGCCTTGTCTGAGCTCTACTGCTAGAACCAAGACTTCATGGAGGAGGAGGCTGCTCCTTATTCATCTTCCCTGGCCCTCCGATTGTCTAATAGGATGACTTATGGATGGTGTGATCTTGGGGAAGAGTTATTCATTCGTGAAAAGCAAGCCAGTTTGCCCACAGGATAAGTGGTGTGTGGAATTAGTGGCTTGTCTATTTGCCCATTCATTCAATTTTGCCTTCCCTACCCACAAGCATTGGCCCAGGGACTGGGACAACACTGGACTCATGGACCCCACACTTAGCAGGGGGCCCTGTACTTGGGGTTTCATGTTCTGCTATACCCATGTTAAGATTCTTAATAACATACCTTTGAAGATTCTTGATAATGTATCTTTGGAACTGTACTTTCTAAATTCTGTAGGATAGTGAAGTATGTGCTGGGAGCTTGGAGAATCCTTCCATACCTGCATGCCTCTCTGCCACCCCAGGATGGGTTTGAAACCATCTGCTCCCCCTGCCCTCTGACCCTGAGGAGGGTCTGAGGCATGAGAACAGGGAGAGTCTGGGTTGGGCATACACGTCCTGCATGCCAAGTCACCGTGTGGGGACCCTTGGCACCTGCAAGAGTCCGTACTCGCCACACAGTCAGAACACAATATTAAATAGCAAATAAAACCCATGAGAGGTGGAAAGAGAAACTGCAGGAGGAAAGAAAAAACTTTTCTCCTTCTTTCTGAATAAGAAGCCCACATTTTCCTTTGTACTAGACCCTGTAAATGATGTAGTTGGCTCTGACTAGGGATACAATGAACAACCAGGCACACAGGGCTCCAGCTCCTACAAGGAGAAACAACAAACAGTGAACAAGCAAGACGATTTTAGAAAGCCATGAATACTTTGAAGAGAATAAAATGAAGTAATGTGCTGGCAAGTGTCTGAGTGTGGGGTGGGGAACATATTACCTTAAAGAAGATGACCAGGGAACCCTGTCTGAGAAGATGGCATCTGCAGAATGTGGGGCAGTTTCTAGGCAGAGGAATGTGCTGTTCCAAAATCCTGGGGGCTGAAACAAACTTGAAATGGTCAAGGGCCAGACACAAAACCAGCACTGGGGGAGCTGAGTGACCTTAGAGGAGAGGGGACAGGTGAGTTAGCAAGGGGAGGGTGTATAGCTGAACCCTTTATGGCCAAGCTGGCCATGGTGAGGACCCAGCTTGCCTCTGAGCCTGCCCGGGCCTGGGGTCCTAAGTTTTCTCACCTAAGAATTTCCAAGAAGAGATTTTACTCCAGTGAACTGATCTACAGTTTCTACCTTAATTCTTTCTTCATTGACATAGCTATTTTGCATTCTTGAAAATAGGGATATTTTGCACAAAGATAGATCACTTAGAAAGCATGTAAGTTGTAGTGCCTAGGAAGAGCTTTGCAAATGTGGCTCTTCCCTTTCCATCCCCACAGAACTTCAAGGACTCTCAGACGTATTCCAGAGGTCACAAACTGGCACCTTATGGCCCAAATCGGGGTCCCAGGATGTTTTATTTGCTCAGGGTATTGCTCTTAGCCAAGTCGGAGGGCCCTGGGCCCTGAGTTCCTCAGATGGCTCCATATTCACCACCCCTGCCGCTTCCCTTCATGTCTGGGCCCATATTTAAATTATTTCTCATAAAATAATAATGTATAGTACATTGACAACCTAGAAATCTAGGCATGTAGCTAGACCATGGGCCAAATATCCAGCAGACGAGTGAGAATCCCTGAAATATTTCCTCTTCATCCTCTCTGTCAGACACTTCTCTTTATTGATCTTGGAAGGTAAAGGTGAGAAAAGGCAGGTAAGAGGGCCCTGAGCGTGGGAGTCCTTAGTCCAGAGCTCATGAGCCCCCTCCCCCACCCCCAGAAGGCGGCGCCCATTCTGTTCCCCATGAATGCTAGTCTAGAAAGCCACTCAGAGACAGTGGTGTTTTGCTTGCTTCTGCCTGCAGGCTGTTCCTTTAAAGATTTGGGGCTTTAGCTGAGAAGGAAATTAAGTAATTTTGTTATTTTTCCTTGATAATGCTAAAATTATTAATCTTCAAAGATAAGTACTGCTCAGCGCATAATGAGTTAGAATTGTTGATAATTATAATTTTGAAGAGTTTCAGCTTGCTGTCAGCCAAGTAATTAAAGGGGTGGGACCAGGGTTCTATTTTGTTCACCATGGTTGTGCTTCTGGTAGGAATTCTTCTCTGTTCAGTAGAATGGCCTTGTTCTTGACCTGCAGTGCAGAGAACGGGTTAATGAAATTGAATTATTCACTGGGTAGTAGAAAGTTCTCTTTTCCTGCTGGCCTTCAGTCTCCTTCTATGATGGATTTTCCCATTGTTTTTGAAAATCCAGACCCCTGACTGGACCCCACTCCACTGATTAAACACATACAGGATGTTCAGGTCCTGTCTGAATCCCCGGAAGATCTCTATTCTTATCCCTGTCTGCAACTACCCCCTTTACCCCACTGCCTGTGAGCTACCATTTTTTAAAACTTCTTACATATACTAGTGCCGGACTAAAAAAAAAAATGGAACCAAAAGAAAAGAGGAAGAGAAAATGGAAAACTAATGATTCAAGAAATCACATAGCACAAGATAATTCTATTTTGAAATCACAGCAGTGGCACCCAGAGGCGGACGCTCCCCAAATTACTAGTGAAAACCCTTTGATGTATCCAGTTGTAAGAAAGCCCAAGGCACTTTTTTATTATTATTATGAGTGCTTCACATTCCCCAGAAGAAGCATTTAGCAGCTATTTTTAAATGTCTGTGTGTGAGCAAGCTAAAAAAAAAAAATAAAAATAAAATAAAGATCCCTAAAAATCTCCAGCCCTAAATGTGTTCATTTGATTGCCAGCTTTTATTTAGAATAAGAACTGAGTTCTTACCAGGGTGTTCGAGGCCCTCTGAGACCCCCAGGCCTCAGCAGTCCCAGGCTCTCCCCTGGTCCACTCCCTGCTGTGACCATGCTAGCTTCCTGGCTGTCCAGGAACACAATGCATATGCTCCTTGCTGAGTCCCCGACCTAACTGTATTCTCTGTCTGGAATGTTCTTCCCTGGGTGTCTGAATGGCTTCTTCCCTCCCTTCCTCCCTCCAAGTATTTCTCCTATTTCCTTCTCATAGGGGCCTTTCCTCACCATGTCACATAAAACCAATACTTCCTACTTTTTTTTTTTTTTTGGCAATACTGGGGATTGAACTCGGGGACATTCTACCACTGAACTACACCCCCAGTCCTTTGTTAGTTTTTATTTTGAAACAGGGGCTTGCTAAATTACCACACACTGGCCTCAAATATGTAATCCTCCTGTATCAGCCTCCCAAGTACTGAAATTCTAGGCATGAGCCACTGTGCCAGGCTTCCTAACTCCCCACTTTTGACACCAGAAAAGAGAATTTGCAAATGGGACTAAGGACTTTGAGATAGGGAGATAGTCTTGGATTATTTGGGTGAGTCCAGTGTAATCACAAAGATCCTTATGGAAGTGACTCAGCAAGGTCACAAACAGAAAAAGGAGATATGGTAACAGAAGTCAAGTTTGGAGTGATGTGCTTTGAAGATAGAGCCACAAGCCAAGAGATGTAGGCCGCTTCTAGAAATTAGAAAAGTCACAAGAAAAATGATTCTCCCTGGGGCCTCTAGAGGGAGCCAGCTCTGCTGACACCTTGACTTTCTTTGGCTCCGGGAGAACAATTTTTTACAGCAGTCACAGGAAACTCATATAATTGACAAGGCCCTAGACTCACTAGAGCCAAACAATCTGAATGTCATGGTGTCTGGTGGTTCCGTGAAATCTTCAAAGCCTCTATTTTCATTTAGGATTTTTTTTTCTGACTCGAACACAAGACCTTTCTATAGCACATGCATTCTGGTTCCCTTTAGTACCTGAGGCTGGGCTTTGTCACTTAGAGGAATAAAAGCTGCCTTGTACCCTGAGGGGAGGAAAGGTGCCCAGGTGTGTTTCCAAGTAGCTCAGATGAGGGCAAGAGAGTTGGGGGGAAGCAAATGCAGCCCTCCCAGGAATTTAAAGAATCTAGACTTGTCAGCACTTTAGCCCCTGTGGACAATTCTCTTCAGTCTAAAGATGTGATTGGCTGGTGGGTTTTGAAAGCAATGTCTTTTCACAGTCATTTGGAAGAGTGAAAACTCATGGTGGATGGGAAGGTTTGTAATAGTACCTGGCAAAAACTGGATCTCAATCGTATAAAAAGAGCAGTGGGGAAAGTCACAGGATGGCCTGCTCATTCATTCATGGATCCTCCCTAGTTGTTGTTGTTGTTACTAGAGATTGAAACCAGGGGCATTCTCCCTCTGAACTACACCCTATGCCTCCGGCCCTATTTTATTTTTTATTTGGAAATGGGTTCTTGCTAGTTTGCTGAGAATCTTGCTATGTTACTGCATATTGTGATCCTCAAACCTGTGATCCACCTGTCTCAGCCTCTAAAATACGAGGATTACAGGTGTGTGCCACCACACTTGGCGAATTCTCCCTGTTTTAATTTTTGTGGATTAAAGCATTTAAAAACTAATTTAAAGCTAGGTGTGGTGGTGCATGCTGGTAATCCCAGTACTTGGAAGGCCGAGACAGGAGAATTGTAGGCTCGAAGCCAGTCCCAGAAACTTAGTGAGGCCCTCCACAACTTTGTGAGACCCTGTTTCAAAATAAAAAATAAAATAGGGATGGGGGTGCAGCTTAGAGGTAGAATGCCCCTGGGTTCAGTCTCCAGTAATACACATACACACACACACACACACACACACACACACACACACACACACACAATAATAATAATAATAATAATAAACAAAAAAATAAAAAACTAATTCATTTATAAAGTCTCTCCAACCTCTGTGCCTCTTCCTTTCTCATCTGTCTCGATTTATATTTTCCCCTCCTTTCTGCCAATCTCCCCTCTCCCTTTCTCTCTCCCTCTGTGTGTATATGTGAGATAATTTTCCCTAACTCTCTACCTTCTGAATTGCCTATATCTGTGAGGTTACCTTTGGTACTTTTTCTTTTCTCATTCTAAAAAGAAGATCAAGTCTTCATAAAACCCAAAAGTCCTTTCTGCCTTAACTGTCTTCTTATTTAACTGTCCAGCAAGGAAAAAGCCTACAAATGTACCAACAAGAGGGATGCTAGGAAGAGCTCACAGAGCTCATTTACATTTGCATATGTTCTTTATTTAAAAACTGGAGAAGTGTTGAGCTGATGGAAACCCGTTCTGGAAAGGCTAGCTGTGCACAAGTCCACACGTGCTGTGGGATTAACTTGACATGTGGAAAGAAAACGGTGTTTACATTGCAGTGCTGTCTTTTACTGCCAGGAAGAGAGAAAAGGTTTGAGTGTACCTTCATGAGGCTTTACCATGATCCATATCAAAAGTAGTAGGGAAAGGTGTGAACATCGTGAAGGGGTTTTGGTGACCCCTGTATTCTCTTGAACTCTAAGTACCTGACATAGAGATGTTGAGTTGGCTTGATAAAAGCCAACTCATTTGGATTTTATTACCAAGATAGGAATGAGATGTGTAGTCTGTTAAAGATACTCATTGAACATCTCACGTTCTAAGGAAGAACGTTCCAGCTTCTCCTTCTTGTGGTTGAATAGATTGTTTCCCCCGAAGAGGTTAAAAGGTGATCTCAGTGAATCTTCTCCGCTTGCCTGCCTCTCTTCTGGCTGCCGCCCAGTGGAGTTGACCTTGATGTCTGTCCTGGAGGCCACTTCAGGTTGGATTGTTTCAGGTGTCCTTTTATCCGTGTGACCCTGGGTGTGTCACTTCTCAAAGGAGACATGCTCAGGGAAAGGGAGGCCTTCCTGGAGGGAGATTTGTGAAGCAAAAGGTGCGGCCTTTTTTTTTTTTTTTTGAGAAGAGGGCTGCTGGGGATTGAACCCAGAAGCATTCTAGCTCTGAGCTACACCACCAGCTCTATTTGATTTTTTTTTATTTGGAAGAAGAATCTCACTAAGTTGCTGAGAGTCTCACTAAGTTGCTGAGGCTGGTTTTGAACCTACGATCTTCCTGTATCAGCCTTCTAAGGACTGGCATTATAGGTGTGTGCCACCAGGCAGGGCTGGGCTGGTACAATCATTATTAACAGGTCCATAAAGCCTTCTTGTAAGGCCCTGGTGATTGTCTTTGATTTTACCCATTTCTGATATATATTTTTATTGGTGCATTGTAATCACACGTCATAATGAAGTACAGATAGGGACTTACATACATACAGCACTAGGTGAGCTTCCCCCAGATCTCACCCCACTCCCTCCTCTTCCTTGTATATATTGAGATTGCCATTGATAATTTTGTATATGAATGTCATTTAAAGTGTTTCCTTCATCAGGTCTCCCCCTGCCCACCTAAACCCCCTCCATTGCTCCACTATTTTTTTTCTCATTTATTTGGAGTCCCTCTTGTATCCTAATTTCTCCCTAGCTTTCACATATGAGAGAAAACATATGACCCTTCAGTTTCTGTGATGGGCTAATTTTCTCTAGTTCCATCCATTCCTGCAAATGACATAATTTTGTTTTTATGGCTGAGTAAAATTCCACTGTGTGTATATCTCATAATTTCATAATCCATTCATCTGTTGATGGACACACAGGCTGGGTCCATTATTTGGCTACTGTGAATTGTGCTGCTATGAATATAGATATGTGTGCATTACTATGGTGGTCCGACTTCAATTCCTTTGGGTAGAACCCAGGAGTGGTATAGCTGGGTCATATGGCAAGTTTCATTCCCAGTCTTCTGAGGCACCTCCACACTGATCTCCATAGCAGCTGCACTAAACTTTAAAGTTTGAAAAAAAAATAGAAAGGCTGAAGAAGTTTTGCAAGATTTCAGTACAGTTGAGCTAGGATTCATTCAGTCATCTTTCCCCTTTCACCATCTACCCATTCATCCATCCTTTGATTCTTCTATCATCCCAAAACATGATGTATTGAATGTCCATAAATAAGATTCAGTCCATGCCTCAAAAAAGTCATATGCAAAGCTGGGAGTGGTGGCGCACACTTGTAATCCCAGGCTGAGACAGGAGGATCACAGGTTTGCGGCCAACTTCAGCTTAGTGAGGCCCTCTGCAACTTAGTGAGACCCTATTTCAAAATAAAGAATAAAAAATAGGGCTGAGGGGTGTAGCTCGGAGGTAGAATGCCCCTGGGTTCAATCCCTGGTACTACCAAAATAAAAAATAAAATAGGGCTGGGGGTGTAGCTCAAATGTAGAATGCCCCTGGGTTCCATCCCCAGTACCACACACACACACACACACACACAAAGTCATATGCATTAAGAAGGACAGCACAAACCACAGACTAGGTGATACTGTAGAGATGTGGCAGGTGGAGGTGAGAGCAGAATGAGCAGCCAAGGCTCACACGGGAGAGTGAAAGAGGGCAGGAAAAGATCCTTGGAGGCTGGGTGAGGTGGCGCACGCTTGTAATCCCAGTACTTGGGAGGCAGAGACTGGAGGATTCAGGTTCGTGGCCAGCCCCAGCTACTTAGTGAGGCCTCCTCAACTTCGCAACTTCGTGAGACCCGGTTTCAAAATAAAGTATAAAAAATAGGGCTGGGGGTGTAGCTCAGAGGTAAAACATCCCTGGGTTCAATCCCCGGTACCACAAAAAAAAAAAAAAAAAAAAAAAAGGAAAAGATCCTTAGATTTGCTGGCGTGTTGTAAGGGAAGAATAATAGTTGTTTGCCAAATGTTCATGGTGTGGGAAGACCCAGTCATATCCTGTTTCTATTTGCTTTTAAATAACATAACAAACTTTAAAAATCATTTTCTTAATTGATTATCTCATTCAATGAGAATTTCAGAGTTTAGGGGGCCATGAGCAGGGGGACACATACCTCTGACTGTGGGGAGATTTGGTAAAATAATGAATGAATGTGTTAGAAGGCATCAGATCCAACTTTCATCCAGTACAAGAATAACTCTTAAGTTCTCTTCGACAACGAGATTTGGTTAATTAAAATAGCTAACCTTTATTTCATTATCTCATTAGACTCAACAACCTTGTAAAATAGGTTTTTTGATCATTCTCATTTTGTAAATGAATAAAAAGAGATGTCACAGAGATTAAGAGATGTGTGCAAGATCCCACAGCTCGAAGATGACCAAGTGAGAGTCAAAGCTGTCTTTAAATCTTGGATGGTTTCTATTGTATTACTTTTTCTTGCTTATAAGTAGTCAAGTTCAATAAATGACTTCATACAGGCCAGGGCAGTCTCTTTGCTTAACTACCCTTATAAGCAGACCTGTATTAGAACATTTGTTTTGAATTAAAATATGACTTTTAAGGCATTCCTATTAAGGGCAATATGTTAAACACAGAATTTTAGATGATCAGAGCTGGGTCTGATATAATTAGGTTATAACTCTAGATATAATTAATCAATCATCCTCTGCCTTATTATAGATGAGAAGGAACACAGTTTCAAATTCACAGAAAGAGCACAAGTTCTCCTGTTCCTACAAGTGTTATCTCAACTAACACTGATTATTATTGTAACCAACTTCTATAAAAATCATGATCCCAAGAGAGGAAGGCACAGAATGACTGGGCTAGACAAATCTGTGCTACAGAAGGTCCAGGGGCATAGAACGAGATTCCTCATTCTGTGGCCCTTCAAGTGCTGGGGTGGTATACCAGTGCAGAACCATGATGACATCTGTGGTCAACAGAGATGGTACTATGACACCTCTGGATACTTGTTGGGTTTGGTGGTGGAGATTTTGTAGAACTACAAAAAGGGCCTTTAAATGGTAGCCCAGCTATTTTAAACATTTGCCTTCGTCTAGTCCTATTCTCTAATCAGAATTCTTACCACTGTGGAGTTTATTTAAAAGCAGAATTCTCATTGACTGTGCTCCACATGTCTGCAAGGAACCGTTCTAGGGAAATGGCCCTAGAAATATAAATGATACCTGTCAATATTTCACCAAAAGACAAACTTGGTTCTTCACATACCAGGGCAGAGATTACTTCTTCGTATTGAGGTGATTTTGACTAAATACGAGCTGGGATGTTTGTTAACATATTTTTAAAATTTTATTTTCTATTCTATCATGTTTATTTTCTAAAATTTAGAAAATGAATAATGTGTGAGAAAAAGTTATGCATTCTTCTAACACCCCATAACTTTATTGTTCAGGACATACATTTGGGCATGTAGTTGTCATCATCCTGAAAAACACATTTCTATTTTGCTTTTCCAATAAACATTGATACAAGTGTTTTATAATATATAATCTTGATGAATTTCACTTTTGACTATATACCAGTTTATTTAAATAATAATACCAAGTGCAGAGTTGACTTTAGCATTTCCCAGAATGTAGTGGCAACACTAAAATGAACATTTATTATGTGCTCACTGTGTGCTGGGCACAGTTCTAAGAATAAACTGGCAAGCAAAATGGAATTCAGCTGTCACAGAGGATAGAGTCTAAGAAAAGGATTTGGATTAGCAGCTCAGGATGTTCAGAGCTTTACTGTGGACATTCAGAGTTAAAGGAACATTTGGGAGAACATGGAATTCAGTTTTAGGCAAGAATCAGAGAAGATTTCCTAGAAGTGGCCATGGAGACCTACAATTATATCACAACTGACAAGGGAGAAATGTGGGACAAGTGTTCACACACGTGGAAACAGTACACGTGATGGGAAAGAGGACAGAGGTGTGGTGTGTTGGAGGCATTGAACTTTAGTCAGAGATTGTTGTGAGGAGTCTATGGGAGATGATCATAGAGGTGAATAGTGTGTAAGATCACGAAGAATTTTTCATGACAAATTAAAGTGTGGGGACTGTGAACTAGAGGTTTAGAAAAAATCACCAAGGCATTTTTAACCTGGAGGAGCTAAAAGATCAGCTTGGCTTATTGAAAAGATCGCTCTGGCTCTAGTCCACAGGTAGATGCAAGGAGCCCAGGAAGGGAGCTGGAGCAAGAAATGCAATCCACGAAGGAGATGCTGGTCGTTAACTTGGTTTTCCCTTTTCATTTTTTTTTTTTTTGCGGTACTGGGGATTGAACCCAGGGGCATTCTACCTCCAAGCTACACCCCCAGCCCTATTTTTTATTCTTTATTTTGAAACAGGGTCTCACGAAGTTGCGGAGGGCCTCACTAAGTAGCTGAGGCTGGCTGCGAACCTGCGATCCTCAGGTCTCAGCCTCCCAAGTACTGAGATTGTAAGCGTGCGCCACCACGCCCGGCTTGGTTTTCCCTTATCATAGTCATAATCACCCTGAGAAAAAATTTCCATGCATTGGTATATTTCTGTGTTGAGTATTATTTCATTAGAAAAGGCTGAAAGACAAATGCTAACTGATTTTTGGTATTACACCATGTCAGGGATGCTTGAAGGCCATTTGTCCTGTGGTCCACATGCAGTGTCATTTCAGTAGCACATGGTAAAGAAGGGTGAAGGGTAATATCTTGGGACTGGAGGTCCATAATTTATGTGGTTCAGATCAGATTTTGTCCAGATGTGTGCATCCCACCAAGTCACATCATTGCTGAAATCTCAGTTGCTACACTCAGCCCAGCGCCGGCTCTGGGCAAATAATTTTTTATTTTTGGCAGTGCTAGGGGTTGAACCCAGGGCCTCATGCATGCTAGGGAAGTGCTTCACCACTGAGCTACATTCCCACCCCCAATTTTTTTTTAAAATCCAACATAACTAGGATGATTACACAGACATTACAACTATGTTCCATGGACTCCTTGAGTTCATGCCTAAGGTCAACTGCATCATTTCTTTAATGGAGCCTTTCTATTTTACTTTGAATAAATCCTGCACTATTTTCGAACCACATCAGGTTATAAGATTACATTTTCCTGGCCAAGACTATTTATGGCATAATGTTGCCCATTGTGGGATCTCAAAGCACATTCACTATCATGTTGCTGATGGCCATTTTCCAGGAGTAAAAAGTAGAAGAAGAGAGAAGTAAGATGCGAAGGTGCCAGAGGCAGGGGATGGAGGTCCGCCCCTGGCAGGGCACTCAGTCTTGGGAACTTAGCCCCAGGCTGGGAAGTTTTGCCTGGGTCTCCTCTGTTGGGAGTGGGCCGCTCTGGAGGCATGACAAATGTAACAGGGGTAGAGCTCCGCCCAGAGCCACAGCGGGGACAGTGATGGAAAGCAGATGGAGGCGCTGGACTTCACTCATGAGAAATCCACTAAGGGAAAGGAGAATGTTTGTAAAATCTTTGCACACCACTGGGACACCTCCTGGTGCATTTACAAGTTGCCAACCTCTGTCTGCCAATGGTTGCGTTTGGTTTTGATGAGACCAAATTACCCTTTGAGTTCTCTCGAAATTTTGAACATTTCCCAAATTTCATTTGACTCACCAGCTAGAGGTCCAGAATTAAAAATCCAGCATGAAAGCATTAGAGAAAACAAAAACGTAAAGATCTTGCTTTATTTTGGAGCAATGGTTCAGAAAAGGTGCTGGTTCAAAAGACCTCGACTGTGGTTTGCTCCCCAAGTAATGTAATTACTGGCCTAGAACAATTGGAGTATCATTTTATCTTTTCTTCTGATTCTAATTCTAAGGAGGGAGGACCCTACCTTCTTAAAGTACTTTAGAAAAGATGCTGGGCTCTTTTGGTAGAAGAGATCAGGAAGGAAGGAAGGCTCCCAAACCCATTTATTTATTTATTTATTTATTTGATTCACAGTTGCCTGGTCAGCCTGCATGCCCTGGGTTTTTGGAGCACATATGGTTTGAACATACTATAGTATCTATACTCAACATTTTGTGATGGGCAGGAAGGACACACAATCCAAAGAATTGATGTCCTTCCCCTGGAGAACTCTGCGTTTTCTAGGTGAGATGGTCTATGACTATAAATATAGACAAGAATGTCCTAACTTAGGATACAAAACTGGAGATTAGGTGTTTGGGGGAAAGATGGAGTGGAGTTGAATAAGGAATGAGTCTGTATCCTAAGTCTATAAGACCTTGAACCTCTATAACCTTCAGTCAGTGATTTTTTTTTTTTTTTTTTGCGGAACCGGGGATTGAACGCAGGGGTGTTCTACCTCCGCGCTACGCCCCTGGCCCTATTTTTTAATACTTTGTTTTGAAACCGGGTCTCACGAAGTTGTGGAGGGCCTCACTAAGGAGAGAGAGAAAGAGAGGGAGAGAGAGAGAGAGAGAGAGTTGAGGCTGGCCGCGAACCCGGATCCTCCGGTCTCCACCTCCCAAAGTACTGGGATTACAAACGTGCGCCACCACTCCCAGCCCCAGTCAGTGGTTTTGATTCTTCTGTGATTCCCCAGTGCTCACAAACATCCTCCCATCGCCTTGGCCTGACACTTCTTCCCACAATCTCCTCCTTTCTCACACCCATGCCATCGTTGTTTTGCTGCTAAATGTTAAAGGGAGCAATTTAGAGCCTTTCTTTTTTCTCTCTTGCCCTCCTTCCCTCCCATACTTCTTCACTCCTTGTGCATGCCCTTCCTCCTTCCCTCCCTTCCTCCCTCCTTCCTCATTTCTGTTACACCTGCTGTGCTGGCCGTGGTCCAGCATCACCTTCACAGTCCTCTTGGATCTTCATCCTGAGGGTTACCCTGGACGCTCTCATCCCTGCCTTTTTTTTTTTTTTTTTTTTTTTTGCGGTACTGGGGATTGAACCCAGGGGCATTCTACCTCCACGTTACACTCCCGGCCCTATTTTTTATACTTTATTTTGAAACCGGGTCTCACAAAGTTGCGGAGGGCCTCACTAAGTAGAGAGAGAGAGAGAGAGAGAGAGAGAGAGAGAGAGACAGGGAGAGAGAGAGCTGAGGCTGGTCGCGAACCGGGATCCTCCGGTCTCTGCCTCCCAAAGTACTGGGATTACAAGCGTGCGCCACCACGCCCAGCTCATCCCCTGCCTTTCCTGCCTTCTCTTGATGCTTCTCCTGTATCTCTATCTGCTCCTTTTCTCACATCTCTTGACTATGACCTTCCATTAAATGCTTACTGAAATTCTACCAAGTACCAAGCCTGGTTTAGAGACAGAAAGATAAAGGTAAATTCATTAGGTGTGGTAAAGGGGATGGACGTGTCCGGAGATCAGTGTGGTGGCGCAGTGCAATGTAGGGGGCGATATTCCATACGAGTGTGACTGCAAGCCGTTGGGAAGCCTGGCTGTGGGTTGAGGAAAGCTTCACGGAAGGTATGCCACTTGATCTGGATTCGGAAGGATCAGTAGTATGTTGAAGACCTCGGTATTTCAGGAATAATGTGAAAAAAGAAAATTTAGGTTACCGCCATACACTATTTGCAGAATAAAATAAGTTCATAGTTGACACAGTGGGGAGAATAATATTGGCCATAGTGACTGGAGTTCTTGTGGCGGACTGTCTCGAGAGGGCCTCGAAAGGGAGTGTCAAGCTGAGGTGGGGGTGCACGCCTGTAATCCCAGTACTCGGGAGGCTGAGACAGGAGGATGGCAGGTTCACAGCCAGCCTCAGCAACTTAGCAAGGTCCTCCACAACTTAGCGAGACGCTGTTTCAAAATAAAAAATAAAATGGGGCTGGGCGTGTAGCTCAGAGGTAGAATGCCCCTGGGTTCAATCCCCAGTGCCACAAAAAAAAAAAAGGAAAAAAATAATAACTTCAAAGACAAGAGCAACAGAGGAAATGGAAGAAGTTTATTTCTCTGTGTCTCTGATGTGTAACTCTGGGGAAACTGATTGAGCCATGGCTCAGTTGGCAGCCCCACCAGTGGGCCCCTTAAAGTCTTAGGTTCATCTGCTAGAAATGCCAGAGAGAGCTTTGAAGGTCAGAGCTAAATAATAAACTGTCAGGATATGAAGTAGGGAAAGCATGTGCTCAGCAGAATGGGAAAGTGGCTAAGAAAAGAGTCTCATATTTGGTTTGGAGACTTCAGGATGGCCAGGGAAAGGCAGACATCAGATTGGGAAGAAAAGGCACACAGACTCTACATGGCTGATTCTTTGGCCCAGGGTCTGAAGAATTCCTAGAAGACATGTAGAATCCACCAGCTCTCATTGCCCCAATGTAGGACTTTGCCTCCTGGGAGCCTGTCAGCAAGGAAGCACACGTGTCTCCGTGTGCCTTGGCCTTTGGAGTAAGCTTGTTTCTTTGCTGGAGGAATCAGTAGTGCATGTTTCTGAGAAGGTGTTTTGGGGGACCTTCTGGTTTTCCAAAGCTGACCAATTTCTAGACCACCAAAGGGTCCGTTTGTGTCATAGGGCCAAGGGTGGCCCTAGAGAGAGAGAGAGTCTGAGCCCTCGTTCCTATGACCTGTTTAAGGCATGCCATGGGGGATTTCTGTCCAGAGAGCTTTAGATACTCTATGGAAAGGGAGATGAAGCTGGTGCTATTATCTTTTGAGAAAGAGGCTTGGAATGGATGGAAGAGGTCTAGGTTGAGAATAAGGGATCTTAGATTCTAGCTCCTGGGTTTGTGTGTGTGACCTAGTATATGTTCTGTCCCATGCATTCTGAACCCAGTTTCTTCTATAAATGGAGTAGGAGGTTGGACTAGGTGATATCTAATACCAGTTTCCATATTAACATTCTCTAATCTTTGGCTGAGATATGTATGTGTGTACAATTTTTTCTGAGAAAGAAAGATTAAGGATAATATCCCACGCACATTATTGTCACCATATGTGTGTGCATTCCTGACGCAGCTTTGAGCCCCACCCCTGCCATATGCTCTCCACACTTTGTCAGCCTGCCTGTCCTTTATTGTACATCACAGCTCAGCACACCACATGTTCCTGTGTGCACGAGATGTGCTGACACAGGCTTCGTGAAGGCTGACTCCATTTCTTGTTCTCCTGGCAGTTCCTCAAGGAATCCTAAATCTAGCAGCAGGCCCCACACCGGCCTGGCTTTGTAGAAGGGGAAATGGAAGAGTGGGCTTCTAATCGGGCTCTGAGAGGGTTTTGCGAGGCTTCAATGTTCTGTATAGCATTGTAGCATCAAGCCTTTACTTGTGTGTCATATGCAGACACTCACGGGGGTAACCTCTTCAAGCCAGGTCAGAGGAATACTGAGGCTCAGGATGAAGCAGACCACCTTTGACCATCCAAATGGCATGGCCTGAGAACAAAGCAATAAACTAATATTGCAGAGCTAGGCTGGATGTTTCAGAAAGGGAAGATTGGCGATTGTCTGAAGGTGTTCATAGGACCCTTGCTCTGGAGTGAAATGGAATACCTCATGGAATCATGCTTATCCTGTCCCTGCTGGGGCTCACATGGATATGTATTGGGTATTTTTCAGATTTTAAAAGAGTGATACACTTGATTCAAGTCTTAGCTCTACCACTTATAATATGGCCTTGGGCAAGTCATTTATCTCTAAGCTTTTTTTTTTTTTATTTGATCTTCAGAAGAAGATATTGCCTGCCATGTTGTCGTTTCTACAGGATCATGATGAGAAAAAAGAAGATGGTGTTTGTGAAAGCAATTTGCAAATAACAAATTATTAGCCAGTGATTATGGTTTGTGGAGAATCCAGAACCTCTTGGAGGGTCTGTTTAATACTGTGGAGCCCTCACCAAAAATAAAAACAAAAACAAGCAAAAAACCCCACCTCCACGTATATGGGCAATTTTGACATGCAATTTCAAGGGGTCTTGGTAGGTCCATGTGTCAGATTTTAACATTCTCTGGGATAGAGATCAAGTCATAATTCTTCTGCCTCCACGCAGAGACTATGTATCTATTACTCCTGTTGCCTTCCATCTCTCCAGTCCCTAGATGTGTACCCAGCTGGCTTACCATTAGAGAATGAAGGCGCAGTGTACATGGGCATGTGTGTGCATGGATGCATGTGTGGTGTAGGTGTGTATGTTTCTACTGTTCATTCTTGCATTTCTATCTTCTAGAGGAGATGATATGGTAAATAAAAACTATCTGTGAGGGTAGAGGCATCTCATGAGTCATAAGAGTTCCACTCACTAATGAGCCAGATAATCCCACTGTGTGGATTCTACTTGCCTGACTCCCTCATGCAGGTAAATTTTGGTAACATATCATATTTTTTTCTGGCTCAGTGGGATTCACTGGGAAATTACAGAATCCATCAACATGTTGATCTCCCTAGATACAATTTGGTAGCTCTGTCTACTTCAATTCAAGCCTGGTTTACACCTGCTTGATCCATATTTTTAAACTGAAGCCTCTCTAGATCATTCTTCCTAATAGCTTAAGGCAAAATGGTGACATTTCTCTTTCTTGTGTGTTTCATTAGCACCTATTTCAGGTGCTTTTTATCTTTCTAGTGAAAAGGTAAGTGTTCTTAGCATTGTGCTATATGCTTATAATTCACCTTATAATTGTCCATTTATTTTTAAATAAACTTCAAAAGTGGTCTGTGGCATACATACAGAAATCACACAAATCTTAGTGTACAACTTCATAAATTTTTTCAAGCTACTACTATCTCGACACAAACTATAATATCACTGGTACTCATCCCATACACTGAATTCTCTCAAGTCCCATTCTGGGCACAACTCTTTCTTCCTTCCTAAAGGTAGCCACATTCAGACTTCTATTGCCATGTATTACTTTTGCTTTCTTTTAAATTTTAAATAAATGGAAGCATATAGAACACATTTTTCAAGGTTGTTGTTCTTGTTTAACATTATGTAGTTGTTTTTTAATATTAAAATCTAGTACATTGAAAAGACTAGAAAAATCTAGTCTTTTTCTTTATGGTTAGTGTTTGTAGTGCCCTATCTTAACCTTTGTCTATTCAAAGGTCACGAGGATATATCCTATGTTAACCTTTAGAAGTCCTGTATTTTACATTCATATTTACAGCTACAGTACACCTGGCATTTATTTTCATGTATATTAAAGGGTCAAGAATTCTTTTTTCATAAGTATATCTGAAGTAACCTTCTATTTCTTTCTGCTTTCCTCATGAATCATCTGTGTGAGCTTCTCTTTGACTCTTTTCTGTTTCTTTCGTTGTATGCTTACCTCTTCTGGGTCAGTGCCACAATCTCTTAATGATTACACCTTTATTAGACCTTGTATCTACTCATGTGTCAAGATTATATTGACTATCCTTGACTCCTCACAACTTCATATCAACTTTAGAATTATCTGTTTTAATAATGGCAACAACAATGACAAGACTATGAAATTTTGATTGGGATTACTTTTTGAAAGCATAGGGCAATTTGTGGAGAATTTGCATATTTGCAATATAATTTCTTCCTAGATGCAATCATGGAATATCTTTCCACTTATTTAAGTCCAGTTTATCTCAATAATAATTTATAGTCTCTCTTTCTCTCCCTCCCTCTCTTATGTAAATTTCATTAGATTAATTCCCAGGTATATGATTTTTTAAATGATGTTGTAGTTTAATTTATTTATTTTGGTGTTAGTACAAAGAGACAGAAATAATTTTCATATGCTATTCCTGAAGCCAGAGGACTTGCTAATTTCACTTACTCATTTTAAGAATTTATAGAATTTTAAAATTTTCTTTATATAAAATCTAATCTTTAAGTCATTCTTTCATTCCTTATAATGCTTATATCTTTTATATCTTTTCTTACCATATCACATTGGCTAGGACTTCCAGTATAATATTGAATAGAAATAGTCTCAAAAGATATTGTTTTCTCATTATCAATCTCAGCTATTAATTCTATTACTAACTTTTAATGATTCCTATGGTATTTTTATTGCTATGCTTTTAACAATTAGAAAAGTTCTTTTATTCTTATTATGTTAAGAAATTTTTAGATTTTATTTTTATTTATTTTTAATATGCTTTTATTGGTGCATTATAGTCTCACATCATAATGTAAATCATGTTGACAGTGGCATACATGCACTCAGCATTTGGTGGGCTCCCCCCACCTCCCATTTCCCCCCTTCCCAATACAGAGTATTGAGATCGACGTTGGTATATTCACATATGTACAGATAGTCTGTGGTAGTATTTCCATTAATGAACCTCAGCCTTCCCAGGTGTGGTGGCACGCACCTGTCATTCCAGTACTTGGGAGGCTGAGACAGAAGGATTGCAGGCTTGAGGACAGCCTCAGCAAGGAACGAGACTCTTAGCAACCTAGTGAGACCCTGTTTCAAAACAAAAGAATAAAAAAAGGGCTGGGGGTTTAGCTCGAAGGTAAACACCCCTGGTTTAATCCCCAGTACCACAAATAAATAAATACATAAATACATAAATAAATACATAAATATATAAATACATAAATGAATGAATGAATATGAGGTTTTAACCTAAATGGGTGCTGAATTTTATCCAGTAGCAAACATTTTGTGCATTTATTTAGGTGATCATTTGTTTCCCCCCATAATTCTATTAATGTTGTGAATTACATTGATTTTTTTTGTGGTACTAGGGATTGAACCCAGGGGCATTCTACCTCTGAGCTATGCCCCCAGATCTATTTTTATTCTTTATTTTGAAACAGGGTCTCACTAAGTTGCATAGGGCCTCACTAAGTATCTGAGGCTGGCCACAAACCTGAGATCCTCCTGTCTCAGCCTCCCAAGTACTGGGATTACAAGCTTGTGCCTCCATGCCTGGTTTGATTCTTTAAAATACATTTTATTTGGGAGGATTAGATTCAAAGCATAATCAACTGAGCAGGAAGTACAGAGTTTCCAGGTACCTTCTGTCCCTGAACATGCACAGGTTCCCACACTATCAGCTTCCCACACCATTTCTATATATTATACATATATATTATACATATTATGCATGTATTTTATATATATTATACATATATATGTACAGTATATATCATGCATATCATATATATATATATGTATATATATATATATATATCTTGCATATCACTTAGTAACATATAATTGGGGATTGAACCTGGGAGCATTCTACCTCTGAGCTACACCCCCATCCCTTTTCTTATTTTGAAACAGGATATCGCTAAGTTGCTGAGGCTGACCTCAAACCCTGTGATCCTCCTGTCTCAGCCTTCCAAGTACTGGGACTATAGACTTGTACCACCATGCCCAGCTCTGAGTGGTATGTTTGTTACAATGGATGAATCTACATTGATACATCATTGTCATCCCAAATACATAATTTACATTAAGTTTCACTCTTGGCCTTGTACATTTTATGGGATTTGGCAAATGTATAATGACATGAATCCCCCATTATAATATGAAAACTATAGTTTAATTGTCCTGAAAATTCTCTTTACTCTGCCTGTTGATCTCTTTCTCTCCCTCTAACCCCTGGCAACCATGAATTTTTAATGGTTTTGACTTTTCAAGAGTGTCATGTAGTTGGACTCATGCAATATGTTCTCTTTTCAGATCGGCTTCTTTCACTTACTGATATGTGTTTAAGTCTCCTCCATGTCTTTTCATGACTTGATTGCTCATTTCTTTTAAATGCTATTATATTCATTGTCCAGATGTGCCACAGTACGTTTATCCATTCACCTACTGCAGGACATCTTGATTGCTTCCATGTTTGGGGACTGATTAATAAAGCTGTTAGAAACATCTGCATGCAGGTGGACTTGTTTGCACTTTAATTTTTTTATTCATTTGGTTAAATACTAAAGTTTTTTCATTGATTTGGATAAATACTAACGAGGAGAGTTGCTGGTTCATATGGTAAGAGTACCCTTTGTTTCCTAAGAAACTACCAGACTAGCTTCCAAAGTGGCTGTATCCTTCTGCATTCCTCCAACAGCAAATGAGAGTCCCTACTGCTCCACATCCTCCATCGCAGCATTTGGGGTGGTCTCTGTTTGGGGTTTGGGCCATTCTGGTATCTCATTGTTGTTTAAATTTGCAATCTCCTAATGACATCTGATGTTGAGCATCTTTTCATATGTTTATTTGCCATCTATATATTTTCTTTGGTGAGGTGTCTATTCAATTCTTTTGCCCATTTTTAAAAAATTGGGATGTTCATGTGTGTGTGTGTGTGTGTGTGTGTGTGTGTGTGTGTGTTACTGGGGATTAAACCCAGGGACATTCTACCTTCAAGCTACACCCCCAGCCCTATTTTACTTTTTATTTGTAAACAGGGTCTAAGTTGCTGAGGCTGGCTTCAAGCCTGCGATCATCCTGTCTCAGCCACCCAAGTACTGGTATTACAGGCATGCGCCACCATGCCCAGCTTATTCTTTTTATTGTTGAGTTTTGAGTGTTCTTTGTATATTTTTTTATTACAGTCCTTTATTTGATGTATATATTTTGCAAATATTTTCTCCCAGTCTTTGAAACATTAAAGCATTTGACATTTCTGGAATTTACCCAGTTTGGTTGCATTATATTATTCAACATTAGACACAAGTAAACACAGAGTTGATTTACTAAATATTTGATTATGAATTTTGAGTCTATGTTTACCAAAAAGATTATTCTAGAATTTTTCTTTCTGGTAGTGCTCTTATCAAATATCAGTGTCAGATTTTACTAGTCACACAAAAAGGAGTTGGGAAAGTTTTTTTTCTACTCTTTGAACAATTTCATTTAAAATTAGTGTTATTTCCTAAGTATTTGTAAAATTTCATGGCTAGAAACATCTAGGTCTAGAGCTTCTTTGTGGCAAGGCTTTTAATCCAAATCCAATTTCTTTAAAATATAGAACTATTTATTAATTATCATTATGTCTGTCTTGTCAAGTTGCATTTTGGGGAGATTTTAAAAACTGGATTTCAATGTCATTTATTTGCATGGAATTTTTCATATCTTTTTTATATTTTTAGGCACTGTATTAATGGGGACCTTTTCATTTCTGATATCATAATTTAGTACCATCTCTAATTTTCTCTTGCGCAGTCTCAGCCCTATTCCCCTCTGCAGGATTTATCATTTTGTAAGTCCTCTTTGTTGATTATTTTAATGTACATTTCATTAATTTCATTACATGTTCTATTTTTACTATTTCTGTCATTTCAGTTTGTTGGATTTTATTTGCTCTTTAATTTCTTAAGATGGATAATTAGGTCATTGATTTTTAGCCTAACACATATGTCTAAGAGTCTCTATTTTCCTTCAAGTTTTTTAATATCATATTTCCATAATCATTTAAGATTTTTCACTTTCTATTTTGATATTTCTGACTGCTGAATTATTTAGAAGTACTTGCTTAATTTCTAAGCACTTGAGGATTTCTTAGTTATCTTTTGTTAATAATATTAGGCAATTCCACCTGGGTTGGAGAATAGACTGCATAATTCCAGTCTTCAAATTTGTTGACACTTGCTTTACAGCCTGGCATTTGTTTAATTCTGACAAATGTTCTGTTCTGCAATGTCTACAGTACTCAGGGTTTTCATTTCTATATGTATGTGATATATGATCAAATTTGTTAATCATATTCAATTATTTTATGTAATTTTAAATGTTTATCCTCTTCTTTCATTTACTAAGAGGCATATTAAAACTTCCCACTATGACTATAAAGTTATCCCTTTTTCATTCTATAGTTCTGTTATCTTCTTTCCCTATATTTTTGAGTAGTTTATTTGATAAACATAAATTTAGAATTTTTACATCTTCCTGAACAACTGCTTCTTTTATTATTATGAAACTGCCTCTCTTTATTACTAACAATGCCCCTTGCCTTAAAGCCTAATTTCATTGGTATTGGTAAACATAAACCCCTCCTGTGGTTAATCCTGCATTATATACTTCTTCAATTCTTTACAAATTCTCTGGGTCATTTTTAATATGTGTTTTTATAAGTAACATCACATTTTTAATCCATTGTGAAATTTACATTTCACATCACATATTTTTAATCCATTGTGAAATTCTTCCTTTTAATGGTGGTATACAAACTGTTTCACACTTAATATAGTGACCTCCTAAAAAAACATTTAACATATGTATCTTGTAACTCATCCTCTCTTTCCCCGATCATCTTTTCAACTGTGTCTAATCTTTTGTTAAATATATCAATCGAATCTTTAGTTTAAGCTATTGTATATTTCAGACTTAAATTTTCATTTAATTATGTTTTATAGTTTTTTGCTCGAATCCTCTACCTTCCCTCTAACATCTTTAAAATACATATGGTTAATGTGTTCAAGTCCATGGTTAATAACTCAAGTTTCTGGGTCTCTTGTAGTATCTTGGATTGGTTGATTGGTTGGTTGTTGTTTTTTTTTTTTTTTTTGGTGGAGGGGGCATTTGATATTGTCTCTTGTTATAAAATGAGATATTTAATATCTGATACTGAGTACAAAAATTATAGAGAAAGCTCGAGGATCTGAATCATGTTATTTTCCTCCAGAGAGAATTTATTTCATTTCTGGGAAGCAGGTACTGTAGGGAAACATCGCCTCAGCGAAGCTAGAGACCAAGTCCATAAAAACTAGGCAACAACACTTGTGTGTGTGTGGTACTGGGGACTCAACCCAGGGGCCTTCTACCTCTGAGGTACACTCCCAGCCCTTTTTGTTTTTTATTTTGAAACAGAATCTAGCTAGGTTGCTGAGGGTCTCGCTAAGTCGCCGAGGCTGGTCTCAAACCTACGATCCTCCTGTCTCAGCTTCCTAAGTACTGGGATTACGGGTGTGCACCACCACGCCTGGCTGGGCTACAAAATTTTAAGAAGGAAGATCTATTTCCAGTTGCCCCTCCACCTATAATATAGTTGTTTGGGGTCTCAGAATCTGGTATGTCTACCTGGGTCCTTTCTCCTTTGTGTACCTTAAATCTAGGTTTTTCCTGTAGGACTCATAGGACTGTGTGAAGTTTGGTTCATCTCTGCAGCCTCGAGTGCTGAGAGTTGCCTCATGGGAAAGCAGCGCTGGGAGTCGGGCTCAGGAGTCTACACTTTCATGCTCTCCAGGGGCTAGCCGCCCAAGCTGCTCTCTGAGGGGCTTAAATAAAATTTTCTCTACCTACCACACTCAGCATCTCCAGAGTTCCTCAGTGGGAGGATTGGTCTCTAACCAGCTAGCCGACATCACTTGCCCAGTTATAAAGGTATTTTATTCACCCTTTACAGATCCTGAGTTTGAATCTGAATGATCCAGCTATATAAATAAGATTATAATGAGAGAAACTGAGCTTCACCAGTTTCTCTCCTCAGTGTGGCTAATCAGAAGGCATAGGAAGCTAAGCCTCCTGCTCAGGCCCCGATTTCATGTCTTGCTCTAGGGTAATTGTCAGAGAAATCTGAGTAAGAACGTATTAATTCTTAAGATGAAGCTTTTCCTAAGGGATAACTGCCTTTCATTAATAGAGCTATTTTGAAAGCCAGCAGCCTCTGACAGAAATATCTGTTTTGAAAGATCAGAAGTGGTTCTCAGTGATACAGTAGGGGCATCCACCCACCCCCACCACCAGAACCAACTTTGTCTTTGAATCTCCCCTTTCCATCTGAAGCTGTTGCTTTGTCCAGTGCATTGTTAGCAGGTTGCTTCCACACAGGGACACGAGGTTTAGCATTCCTACATCTCTACAACGGTTGGAAGATTGAACCATGTAACTTTATCCTACAACAAGCCAAACCAATCCAAAGCCCCTTGAGACAGTGGTACTTGTGGTCAAGAGGCCAAAAAAGCCAGGCGTGGTGGCGCACGCTTGTACTCCCAGTACTTGGGAGGCTGAGACCAGAGGATCTGGGTTCATGATCAGCTTCAGCTACTTAGTGAGGCCCTCCGCAACTTAGCGAAACCCTGTTTCAAAATAAAGAATAAAAAATAGGGCTGGGGGTGTAGCTCAGAGGTAGAACCCCCCTGGGTTCAATCCCCAGTACCGCAAAAAAAAAGAGGCCAAAAAAGTAAATGTCCTCTCTTATAGCAGGTACAAAAATCTCCAGGAAGATAGGGGCTTAACACATAAAATTGAGCCACTTATTAGCTGCTTGATCTGGAGAAATTTATTTGACTTCTCTCAGACTTGATTTCTTCAGCAAAATGAACATGACCATTATCCTTATTTTAGAAGGTTGTTGGGTTGATTGTGTAAAATGGTGCATGTGGTTATTGATAAACTGAGTGTTTTTCATATTTATCAGGGGTTGTAAATAAAATAACTATGTAAAACTTAATGAATATAAAGTTCTTTCTAAAGGAAGGGACCCCTTTTAAAACTTGCTGCAGCTATATGATAGTTATTCCAGTCCCCTCTTGACTCAAATCTAAATTTCATGCTGTAACTTGACTACAATGATTTCTCTCATCCCTCCAGTGTCTGTTTTTGTTCAGTCATCCCTAAAGAACTGAGGAGGTGTTACAGGAAGCCAATGACTGTGAATCACTCTCCTAGATACAGAATAGGAGGCTCCAAGGGGTGGCAGAATGTATCCAAAACTACCAGATCTGGGGCTCCTGACTTCTGGGATAGAGGAAGGATGTCACAGAGCATACTCTGACACCTAGCTAGCCACAGGAGCTTTTTGTGACCCCAGGTCCTGGCCCACCATCTAGA
>PVJS01009154.1:0-30388 GCA_004027185.1 Glis glis
AAAAAAAAAAAAAAAAAAAAAAAAAAAAAAAAAAATAAAACACGATTGTCAGGGCGCTTGTCGTAGCTGCATTTCAATCCTGAGTATCTCAATCCATAAATACAGCACGATCTACATATCTATAGAGATATGGCCTCGCATATCCATTACTTTCTATTCAACACATAATACAGATATTCTATCTAATGCTGCAAGCTGTTCCACTTTCAGGTTTGAATTATTGGCCTCTCCCAACCTCCATTAACCAAGTTTGGGGAGAAAAGCTAGCTGCCACATAAGTCTTGATGAGAATAAAATCTCTTTATTACTATTATTATTCCCCTAATGGTCTGTGCAGTATCGTACATAACTTTTTAGTCCTTCATAAAATCCCGTTGATAAACATTTGACAACTTGTTACAATTTTCCAACTTTCATGGCCGGGTCTGTGCTGGCAAAGCCGGCATCTGACACGGCGGCCCCTACGAAGGCGGCCACGGTCGCTTTCTGTGACGCCATAAAGAATTTTGCAGCCTCTCGCGACACCTAATTTATGACATGCGCGCTGATGAATGATCAAGATTCACTATTTGCCATTATAAGAAACAGGCCAACCAATTCATAATTTTCAGGGAAGCTGGTTTTAACGGCCCTATTAGTTTTACAATTCCGACTTTTGTAAGCTTCAATTTGTTATGTTTAAGTTATTTGCTCCGAGGAGTTGGAGCGCTCTTACTGGGGTCTTAAGGTCTGCTTTTCCAAACAGAGTTTGCAGAGAAAGAGGACTGCGGTGCTAAGAGTTCAATTAAGATAAACTCTACATGTGAAGGGGAAAGCCGGGGAAGGCCGTTCAGCTGAAAATACACAGAGCCTTTCCACCCCTGCTCTGTTTATGAAAAATGTATCTAATAAACCAGGGGTGATTTGTGCTGTGGTCTATAGGCTACACTACAGTTTTCAGACTGCTAAACTAGATCCTGTTTCCAAACTTCATGATAGTAATTCCTCTGTCCATTAAGGCATGGCTAAACTGTTAAAAGTGAGTAAGATATACATGGTCAAAAATCAGGTTTGATTCTCTATGTCTGTTCAGATGTATAGGCTTAAAAATAGGTTTTGAGATGTATCCGCAGTATTTATTAATATATACCTAGTCCTAGCTGGGTGTGGTGGTGCACGCCTATAATCCCAGTACTTGGGAGGCTGAGACAGGAGGATCGCAGCTTCAAGGCCAGCCTCAGCAACTTAGAGAGACCCTCAGTAACTTAGTGAGACCCTATTTCAAAAAATAAAGTAAAATAAAATAAAAAGGACTGGGGGTGTAGCTCAGAGGGAGAATGCCCCTGGGTTCAATCCCAAGTACCAAAATAAATAAATAAACAAACAAACAAACATATTCCTTACACAGTTGTTCATTCATAAAACAAATAACATTCAAACATTTAGGTACGGGAATGAGCGCATCACAGCCCACAGACCAAGTCCAGCCCTCTGCCTGTTCGTGTAAGGCCCATAAGCCAAGAATAGTTTTCACATGTTTTTAATCAAAAGAACAATGCTATTGCCTGACATGTGGAAATGATATGAGATTCAAATTGACAGTGTTTGTCAATAAAGCTTTATTGGCACGCGGCCACACTCATTTGTGCGTGACTGACTGTGGCTACTTTCGCACTAGGGTCAGAGTTCACGGGGTCAGCAGAGCCACGTGGCTGCAAAGTCTGCAATATTGCCATGAGCCTCTGATCTGTTTATAGGCGCTAGCGATGGAAGAGAGGGAGGGAGAGAGCCGGGGCAGGGGAGGGCAGCAGCAACTGTGTCCAAGTGCTCTCAGCGCTGCCGGGGAGAGGAGTAACCAGGGAGAAGGGAGGGAGGGAGGGAGGGAGGGAAGACTACGTGACAGAGGGTGGCCGACAAGTCCTCCTCATCCCTGCGCAGAGGGCTGGTGGAAGTGGGAGTGGGGCTGACCAGGAAGAAAGCAAGTGCAAAGGTCCTGGGGAGACTGGTGTGGCTCAGAGGCAGCGGAGGGCGACGGGGTTGGAGGGGGAGCCGTGGCCAGGGCGCACAGGGCGTCCACTGTGGAGGAGAAGGGAGCCATTTGGAGAGATGAGCGGAAGAGGGCTGTGAATGGAGAACAGGAAGTGGCAGGGTGAGGGCGGAAGGCGGGGGACAGTTAAGAGGCCATCACTCTGATGCGGGTGGCGTGGACGAGGATGGTGTCGGAGGGGGACGAAGGAAGCCTGCAGGGAAGGGAAAAGAGAAGCTGAGAAACCGGTGCTATTCAGAACCCAGACGAAGACGATACCTCTGTAAACCTCTCCCTGCTTCACTAAGGGAAATCCACATTTTTCATTTCAAGAAATAGTACTATAGCCGGGCGTGGTGGCGCACCCTTGTCATCCCAGTACTTAGGAGGCAGAAACTGGAGGATCCAGGTTCACGGCCAGCCTCAGCTACTTAGTGAGGCCTCCACAACTTAGTGAGACCCTGTTTCAAAATAAAAAATAGGGCCAGGGGTGTAGCTCGGGGGTAGAATGCCCCTGGTTTCAACTCCCAGTACCACAAAAAAAAAAAAAGAAAGAAAGAAATAGTACCAGGCCAGGAAGCAGGGAGGCAAATTTAGTAACGGTATCAGAATCCTTGAAAAGAAACATCAAGTCTTCTGGGGACTGAGCACAAGGTAGCAAAGATGTGTCAAGCCGGGCGTGGTGGCGCACACCTGTCATCCCAGTACTTGGGAGGCTCAGACAGGAGGATCGCAGGTTTGAGGACAGTCCCATCAATATAGTGAGACTCTCAGCAACCTAGTGAGACTTTGTTTCAAAACAAAAAAATAAAAAGGGCTGGGGGTGTCGCTCTGAGGTAGAACGCCCCTGTTTTCAATCCCCAGTACCACATACACACACACAAAAAAATGTGTACAGTATTATCCACTATACTACAGAGAACAACAAAAAGTTGACACCAACTAGACACCCACCCCTGGGGGATGGGTTCACATCATCCTATGCGCCCAGCAGTAAGAAGACAGGAAGGAAAAAGTGGAAGCGTCTAGATTCTGAAAGTTTCTCTGAGGTGGAAGACCAGGCATAACAGAAGGAGAGATCAGAGGCTACTTCTCAAAGGTGCCTCTGCGATTTCAGAAGTGGGATCGTCTTGATGTTGAGCGGACCCAGAGATCTTTGGGAATGACCTGGAGTAGAAGCAATTACCACCAGAAGCTAAAACCCCAGCCGCTCCAGGACAGTGTGACGGGCTCCCGATCCGACCCTCTGTGACGCCCTTTCACTACCCTGAAATGAAGTTAAATAAAGCTTTTACTCCTGTAATTGTGTGTGTGTGTGTGGGGGGGGGGTTATGGGGAT
The DNA here is from genome assembly GCA_004027185.1 of Glis glis. Taxonomy (NCBI): domain Eukaryota; kingdom Metazoa; phylum Chordata; class Mammalia; order Rodentia; family Gliridae; genus Glis; species Glis glis. The sequence continues at coordinate 3,345 of PVJS01009154.1, forward strand.
TGAACCCAGGGGCACTCTACCACTGAACCCCAGCCATTTTTCTTTTTTCTTTTTTTTTGCAATACTGGGGATTGAACCCAGGGGCATTCTACCTCCGAGCTACACCCCCAGCCCTATTTTTATTCTTTTTTATTTTTGAAAAAAAGGGTCTCACTAAGTTGCGGAGGGCTTCATTAAGTAGCTGAGGCTGATCACGAACCCGGATCCTCTGGTCTCAGCCTCCCAAGTACTGGGATTACAATCGTGCGCCACCATGCCCAGCTTCTTTATCTTTTTGGAAACAGGGTCTCACTAAGTTGCTGAGTCTAGCCTCGAACCTGTGATCCTCATATCTTAGCCTCCCAAGTACTGGGATTGGGATTACAGGCACGTACCACCACACTCAGCTGTTTTTATTTATTTTGAGGCAAGGTCTTACTAAGTTGCTGAGGGCCTTGTTAAGTTGCTGAGACTGGTCTTGAACCTACGATCTTCCTGTCTCAGCCTCCCAAGTAGTGGGATTACAGGTGTGCACCACCATGCCCAGTTTCCTATAATTTAAAAAAAAACTCACCATAAAGTTCCAGCTTTAGCACAAAAAGGATAATAAAAGGGTGTAACTTTAATAATTACTGTGCATTTAGTACCTTGGAAACAACTATATTAGAAGACCTCATAAAATAATTTTATGCTCATATTTATATGAAAAAACCCCTAAAAAATAGCTTAAAACACAGACTGGTGTGCTGAACCGGATGGCACTGTGGTCAGGAAGGTACTTTTTTAAAAGATGAGTAAATAACTCTTGGTGAATCTCCAAATCAAATAGAGTATAATTCCCTTTCACTCTGCAGAGTGCATTAAAGTCATACAAAGAGCACTTTGTATTATTTATGCGATGGAATTTGGATCTAGGTCTAGATCGCCAGCATCAGGCTTTCTACCACCCATCTGGCAGCAGACTGGGAAGTCATGTGGGGGGAGGGACAATCCTGCCTCGTGCTGGACCATCCCCTACGTGGCAAGGTATTGAGTGACGCCAGCGTGCTCACCAACCCAGCACAGACGTCAGAGTCTCTGTCCTGACAAGCATTATTATCAGACATGGAGGGAAAGAGAACGTTGTGATTCGGGTAGTCTTCAACGAGTGAGAAGGATGGTCAGGAGGAAGGTAGATAGCCACAGTGGAAGGGTCGGTGGTGCCTAATAAACGGCTCTGTGTTATGGTTAGATATAGAAAGCCCCCTGAAGAGCTCGTGTATTAACGTTCAGAGTTGATGTCCTTAAGTCGTGAGGGTTGTCATCTCAGTGTGTAAATCCATTGTGATGGATTTACTGGGTGGTGACCTAGGCTGATGGGGTGTGGCTGGAGGAGGTGGGTCCCTGGGTGCATGGTCTCGGGGACAGTGCGTTTGTCTTTGAATCCCCTTGCTTGCTTCCGGCCTCCATGATGTGAGAGCAGAGCCCTTGCTCTCTCCCTTTCTCTGTTTCCCACCGCCATGCCCTGAGATCTGCAGACCCAGCCTCACACGGACTGAACCCCAAAATCTCCAAAAACCTGTGAGCAAATTAATCCTCCTTCCTTTAAGTTGTGTGTCAGTTGTTTTGGATTACAACAGTGAGAAAGTTGACCGAGACATTGTGATTTGTAACACTGGCCGATTTCCATCACACAAATATTCTTACCATGGCCAATTTCAAACTACCAGCACGATGTCACTGGCTGTAGAAACCAGGGAAGGACATGCTCACCTGACTCCAGATTACCTGCGCGCACCAGCACCAGCAAAGCAGCAGGGCAGGAAGAGGCTGGTACGGGCAAACAGCATGAACCTCAAATGAACAGAAATGTTCACATGAAGATGAAGAAGCAATAATGAGAAAGATGGATGAGTGAGTGGGATACCCCGACCTGACTTCCCATCCCAGAAGGACACGGGGGATGCAGGGACGAACACCTTCCCCAGATGGAGTGGTGGCCTCATCCTCAACTGAGCTTGGAAGAGACAAGAAAAAGTGTTCTTTAAAGCAGGGAAAGTCTTGGAAGAGTTTGTTCACTATCACCAGGAAGAAAAAAAAATAGGGATGTTCTGGAAAGAAAGTAGCAGAGGGAGGCTGGGGATGGAAATCTGCAGCACAGAACACATTCTGGGTGTGACCGAGGGTGGCGGAGACTCTCCCCTTCCAAACCAAATCTGACAGCCATAGAGGAGGCAGCATCTCTGTAAATTCATCTTGCACGCAGTCATCATATTATTATAATTTAGCTCCCGCAACTACAGTAGCTGCTCAAAAAACGCATTATTACAGTAGAGCGCTGCGAAATATTTTGCACAGACAGCAAATGTGGCGAATTTTGCCACTTCATTGACTTTGTAAAACTGAAAGATCTCCCCCTTTGTCTCGTGGAGTTTTGCTAATTGCATCATTAGCGGAAGGCCATTTGACCAACACGGAGGAGATAAAAAAAAAACCCACGTTTTCTATATTTTAAGTGGAAATGCAAGTTAATATAGAAAAATGTCCATGCCAACGAGTCGCAGAACCCATAGGAGATAAGATAGCCGAGTGATTACGGAGACTTCATCTCAAAAAGAAATCTAAAGAATTGATTTCTTTTATGTATCGTTGGCGGGACCGTGTGAACAGTCTCAGTCTCTCAATCTTCGTATATGGAGGTTCTGATGAAGACAGAGTGGCGGGATGAATACAGAAGTCTCAGCATGTGGAGAAAGGCCTGAGGGGAGAGGGATGGACGACGTGAGAGAGAAAATACACCAGCCGTGGTGGAATGGTGGCCTGTGGACTCTTTCCACAGGCGGATGTCCCTAACCCCACGTACACCTGCCGGCAGTCAGTGGTGACAGGGGCTGGTGGCCTGGCTGCACTAACCAGCATCAGTTGCCTGTGAAAGGGACACTCACAATGAATGCACTTTGTGACTTCCTGGAACGTCTGTCTATGGCATTTATGGAAACGAAGGGTAAAGTGTCTGGCACAAGGCCGGGCGTGGTGGCGCACGCTTGTAATCCCAGTACTTGGGAGGCGGAGACCGGAGGATCCGGGTTCGCGGCCAGCCTCAGCTACTTAGTGAGGCCCTCCGCAACTTCATGAGACCCGGTTTCAAAATAAAGGATAAAAAATAGGACTGGGGGTGTAGCTCCAAGGTAGAACGCCCCTGGGTTCAATCCCCCGTAAAAAAAAAAAAAAGTATCTGGCACAAAAGAAATCCTCTCTGGAAAACTGCATGCCCGGAGTTATAATGCAAAGTTCCCATGAGTCGGCTGGATTCTGTTTCAGGTGGGATCACTCGTGTCACTCAGTATCTGGGAATGTGACCCTGCCACAGCTAGCTGACTCCTACCAAGCTACAGATGCCCGGAGAGCGCCATGGCAGGCCACCGAGTGAGGAGGTACTGAAGTAGAACATGTTTGTTAACATGTTAAGAATAGATCTGAGCTGGGCATAGTGGCACACACCTGTAATTATCAGGTCAAAAGAATGTTCTCTTGCTGGGCGTGGTGGTGCATGCTTGTAATCCCAGTACTTGGGAGGCTGAGACAGGAGGATCGCAGGTTCGAGGCCAGTCTCAGCAACTTAGCGAGACCCTCAGCAATTTAGTGAGACCCTGTTTCAAAATAAAAATAAAAATAGGGCAAGGGGTGTAGCTCGGAGGTAAAATGCCCCTGGGCTCAATCCCCAGTACCACACAAAAAAACTGTTGGGCTGTTATTGGATATGTTATATATCTGGTCTCTGTATATATACAAATCTACATATGTACCTATATCATATAGAATTATATCTAAACATAATGCATAAAATACATAATTATATGTATGCTTGCATGTATATATTACATATCTATTGTAATATATAAGATTGTTTAATTATATATTATATACATTAATAGACATTGCATATAATTATGTGACACATAATTATGTATTACAATACCTGTGATTATATAATTATGTATTATATACATTCATGTACATTTGCACATGTGCATGTGTGTGCCTAAACACTTTGCAGACCGGCCTCAGGGTTTGCTGATGGGCAGGATGTGGGCTGTGAGAGGCAGGAAGAGCCAGGCACGACTCAGGCTTGCAGAATTAGAGCTCTGACAGGTCCGGTCCAGCCATGTAAAATTCACTCTATCACCGAAGGATCCAGGCTCAGCCGCTTCCCAGCTATGTGTCCTTGGGCCAGTTACTTAGCTTCCCTGTGCCCCCATGTCAGCCTCTATCAAAAGGAAATATTAATAATTCCATTGTAGAATGTTGTGTCGACTAAAAGTTTAGCGCACAAGCACTTTACGCAACACGCGAGCGAGTTTGGAGCGAATAGCAGCTGTGTGGTCATGAAACAAAAGTGGCTACATGGGATGACTACCCTTCCCGGTGGAGTGCAAGTCAGGAATGTGCAGTTGTTGTTTGGGTTATTAAAAACTCCAGGCTGAGCCGGGCGTGGTGGCGCACGCTTGTCATCTCAGTACTTGGGAGGCAGAGATAGGAGGATCTGGGTTCGCGGCCAGCCTCAGCTACTTAGTGAGGCCCTCTGCAACTTAGTGAGACCCTGTTTCAAAATAAAGAATAAAAAAATAGGGCTGGGGGTGGAGCTCGGAGGTAGAACACCCCGGTACCGCAAAAAAAAATAAATAAATAAAAAATAAAAATAAAAACTCCAGGCTGATCTTTGAGTAGGATACAGACTAATAAATACAAGCATACAATTATACATTTGTTCGACAAATATTTACTGAGTGTTCCTCGGTGATTGGCCCTGTTAGAGTTTCTGGAAAATAGAGAAAATCAGATGCTGCCTTGCAGGGACGAAGCAGAAAGCAGCAGGCCCCGGACCATGTGACCAACTGCACACACAGGGCTCGCAAGGCCCAACTCAGCCTGGCGCCCTAGCTGAACACTCCAGGTCTAGAAGGTCAATAAGAGTTATCCAGGGGAAGAAAAGGAGGTTTCCAGAAATCCAACATCGGCAAAGATACCAGGAGCGACTCAAGAATGACACTCACCCAGCGAAGCAACTGCACAAGGAAGAGCAACCTCTTCCCCCTTCGTTGCTTTTCCCATCAAGGACCCAGGACCAAGTCTGCTTGGCCCAGCGTGGGTTGCCTGGCAACTGTAAACCGTCTCAGGTGCCATAGTGATTGGTGCATTGATGAGCCAAATCCGGCTCGCACGCATACATCAGCAGCCCCACACAGATCTCACAGTCTGGAAGAGGAGCGGAGGACGTTCCCCCAAAGGGAATCTGACGAAGAATGCAGAGGACAATCCCTGTTCTCCTTTATGTAGTAAAAGCTTCTGGATAACATGGCCATGTGAGGCTGCATTGCTCAGTCTCTCCTGCAGCTGGATGAGACTATGCGATTAAAGACGTGGGTCTAGAAGGATGTACCATTCGTCTGTTTTGCCCTGACGAGGATGGGGAAGGATGCCTCTCCCCCTGGCTGGGATTCAAACCCAATGGCAGCCACCCTGGGTTGTGAGGACAAAGACAGCATCACTGTGATAGAAAACAGGGACAAGAGAACCCAGGCCTCCGAACAGATTGGCAGAACAAGGTCGCCCATGGGTGTGGACCCTCATTTCCATGAGGCAGAAATAAAATTCTATTATGCTTATGTCCCCCTTCGGGGTGGGTCTGTGCAAAACAGACCATAATCCTAACTTACACAGAATTGTTTTATTATCACAGGGGGAATGGAGGGCGGGGAAAGGCGAGCCCATGGCGATGGGCACAGACAGCACACCACGGGACCATTAATATCAGAACTGTAGCAGTCGCTGGTGCGGGCTTTTCATAAAACCTTCACAGTTCTGCTAGGGGTCTATTCTCCCTGAGATCTATGGCACTGATTTGCTCAAACAAAGCTCTGAGCCTCTTTCATTTACCCAAGTAACCAACCTTGCTTAATCTTGGCGTTACGTCTTCACTAGCGAATTCGGCGGCGGCTCTCCATGGGCCCTTCTGAGAGCCAATTGTCACCAAATCGCTGAGGTGAGCGGAGCCAACACTGCTGGAGTGCAGCCCGAGGTCCCACAAGAGGGGAAATTACGAATCTGATCATCCTATCGTCTCCTGAAAGATCTCAGCTAGAGGCAAGCGTCAAGATTCCTGCTGCTTTGAAAGAGAGAAAAATGCACGCGGGCCACAAACAAATGTATTTTGGAAAAAATGTATTTTGAGGGAAAAAAAGGTGGTCCTCCAGCCCAGCGGAGTGAAGTAATATCTACAGGCTCCTTGGTGCCCAAAAAGCTGTCCTCTTTCATTAACATTTTATCATCCCAGTGCGTCCCCTTATAAGCAAAAGAACATTCCATTTCTTTCTATAATAATATGACTTAATAGTATAACTTTCAATTATATATAACATGAATTATAGTATGAATGATACTAGCTAACTTTAAGTTCTCAATGTGCCTTAAATCCATTTTTCTCACGGTATTCTCAAACCACCTTGTCAGATAGCTAATTTATACCATGTGATGGTATGAATGGCATTATACAGGCTGACCCACAGAGAGGACGTATAACTGACTGGCGTCACTCAGCCAGGGAGCGGCTGGTCCAGAAATCAGAGGACAAACTCCAAGCCTGCATCCCTACACAGTGCTCCACCGGCCTGTTACCCCCATGGTGTCCATGGAGGTGGGGGGTCCACATCTGCCTCAGAGGAAGGACTCAGGGATCAGCTGCCAGGGTGTAGTCAGCAGCCAGCCGGCTGTTCCTCCAGCGTCTACGCATGCACGAAGCCACCTGCCCGATGTCGCATCCTTTCCACAGCAGCCCAGTGGCCAAGCGAAGTGTGGATACAAAGTCCTACTACCCGGGGCCAACACGGGGTATCCTGGGGGGGCAGAAGTTGTGCCCGAGGGCCCCACTGGGCGGGCCGAGGACTGGAGGCCTACACTGAATTCTCCTGCTTCTATGCAATCTTGTTTCTTCTCTCTTCCCTCAGCAAGCAGGGATTCCAAATAAACATCTTGTGCCCTAAACTGGATTTCAGCACCAGCCTCTGGGGAACCTCCCTAGCCACCAATGTCACCAACAGAGATGTCGAATGAATGAATAAATGAACGAATGAATGAGGGAATGAATACAGGGACACGTGGTCAACATCTTAGTTAAGCTTTGAGTCTCGTGTCACAATCCATTCAACAAGGGGCTCAGTTTTCGTGGCAATGCAAGCACCGTGCTAGATGAAAACAAAACAGTCAAGGCCCGGCCTCCACGTGCTCATGGTATTTGGGGCTAAGGCCAGTGATTCTCGGCCTTGCTGTTCGTTAGGATCACCCGGTCATTTGAGTGTGTTTTTGTTTGTTTTAACCATATTCAGAATCCTCTGGGATTCAACTGAATAAGAGTAAAGCGAAGGCCAAGAACCTTAGGAGTAGAAACTTAGACCAGGACTTCTAGAACTTTCGCATGGACATGAGTTACCCGGAGCACTAGCTAATAGGGTCTGGGGTGCTGCTGCTGGTATCAGGCTGTACTGCGTTCACGAGATGCAAGAAAACATGAGAGAAATGTAAGTAGGGGAATATGGAGCCCGCCTTGCAAACGAATGGCAATTATTTGATGGTTTTGCATGATAGACACGGGCCCTGCAGATGAGGGTCTTCTCAGTTTCAAAGAAACTACTGAACACCTTCTCACTGCTGTTTTCCTAAAAGGATAAGAACAAGCAAAAGAAAAGAATACAGAACACCAACCACTTCTCTTTATGCCATTTAAAAATTCAAATATATACCAGGCGTGGTGGCGCACGCTTGTAATCCCAGTACAAGGGAGGCTAAGACAGGAGGATCACAGGTTCAAGGCCAGCCTCAGCAACTTAGTGAGGCCCTCCACAACTTAGTGAGACTCTATTTCAAAATAAAAATAATAAAATAGGGCAGGGGGTGTAGCTCTGGGTAGAATACCCCTGGGTTAAATCTCCATACCACACACACACACACACACACACACACACACACACACACACATCAAATATAGCCATGCCTTATTTATTTTTTTATATTCAGATGCTAATAATAAACTCTGTGTGTGTGTGTGTGTGTGTGTGTGTGTGTGTGTGTGTGGCAATTCTGATGTATCAAGACTCTTCTTTTCCAAACACAGTCATCTTCACAGGCAACTTTGACAACACACTTTCATTTTGTCAGAGCTGCTTGGATGAATTCGCTCAGCCATTAAAAGGTGGGAAAGTGCCCCGCTGCCGTGCGTATGAGAGGAGCCACTGTTCTGTCAGATGTCAGCTACCCATCAGTGGCAGCAGAGGAAGCCATCGGTACATGATGGGGTCGGCGAGAAGCCCTCCAAACCTTAATTATCAGAGTGCCCCCCAGTTCCACCGGGCTTGTCAGTAGTGGCTCCTGACAAGCTCAGAGGCAGACGAAAAGACAAACAGCACATCACCAACTGGTTAATTAGCCGCGCGCACGAAGCAACCCACATCACAAGCCCACGAAAATACGCCGCAGAGCTGCTTCTCGTCTGTTGGATTTAAGCGACACATGCAAGGGGAGACGGGAAGTTTTTCAAATTCCAGAAAAGTATCTCAATTGCTCTCTTGGGTCATTTCACAAATCAGGAAGAAAAACTTATTACTGAGGACCTGTGGGCCTGGTCCTGAGACGACACAGAAGAACACAATGTGGCCGATCGATTGGTTCTTTCTTTCCTATGTTAATTCAGCGAATATATATTGTCTACTAGTTCTGACTACATCCAGGGCACTGAGCCGGATTCTAATATATGGTTATAAAAAACAGAGACACATTCTGGCCCATGCTATAATGTAGATGAAACTTAAGGACATTATACTAAGGGAATAGGCCAGTTATGAAAGACATATATTATATGATTCCACTTGTATGAGGTAGTAGGCTTGTCAAATTCAGAGATGCAGTCGGGCGTGGTGGCACACACCTGTAATCCCAGTACTTGAAGGCTGAGACAGGAGGGTCGTAGGTTTGAAGCCAGCCTCAGCAACTTAGTGAGGCCGTTTCCAAATAAAAAATAAAGTAGGGCTGGAGGTATAGCCTGGAGGTAGAATGCATCTGGGTTCAAGGCCCAGCACCACACACACACACACAATTTATACATGCAAAGAACATCATGGTGATTCCCAGAGGTTGGAAGGAGAGAGGAATAGAAAGTTAGTGTTTAATGGCTACAGAGCTTCTGTTTGGGAAGGTGAGAACATTCTAGAAATGGATGGTGGTGACGGTTACACAATTTTGTGCGGGTATTTAGTGCCACTGAACCTTACGCTGAAATGTGATTAAAATGGTACATTTCATGTTTTGTATATTTTACCACATGCTAAAATTTTTTTAAGCAGAAAGAAAAAAATCCAAAGACATGATTCCTGACCTCAGAGAGATTACAATCTCATAGAAAAATAGGCATGAAATAAACTGGGCAATTGATAGATAACTATGCCCGGCACAATCGCTATGAAGGAAAAGGACGGGCGCCTCCCATAGGGGTCACTGCGATTCATCTGTCTAAATGCAAAAATTATCACCCTGTTATTTGCTTTATAGAAGCATTCTTCACAACGAGATCCCTTTAAACACTGAACTCTCAAGTACGTTGAAGGTTTTGAGATAAATCATTCACTATGTAACTAAGAAGCTACGGGCAGAGACGTTTTGAGATAAAAGTGTTATGAGGCGGTGCCAATTGGAGATCAATCAGAAATTGCAATAAGCATCGTGGTAATTACAACAAAAACTAATGGGAAAAAATGATTTAACTCATAAAAGTTTACTAGATACCCACTCTTACACCCACATATACCTATAAAACGATACAACGAAAAAATCGATATGATGCTGCACAGTTTGCATATTTAATGGGCACAGTTATTACTCGTGAGCATAATATTCCATATTTCCTTGTCCAATATTCCTGCTCCTGCTGATTATGTGAGTATGGGCATTTTTTCAAAGAAAAAAAACAAAACAAAAACAGCATGTCCCTTCAAAACTCACTGCTATTGTACAAAGGGTTTAAACTTTTGTGCCTTTGTTTAAAAAAAATCTTTAGCAAAAGCTTCTCATTAAAACACAGCAGAGATAAGCATCCAAAAATTTAACTTGGAACTTGTGTTGAAAAAAAAACCTGTACAAAGCTTTTAGAGTGAATACTGTGCTCATCCCCTGACAACATGGCCAACTTTCAGCATTTCCTGGAATATTTCCCAATCCCTTAAACACCTGAAGCGTTTCTTGCAAGTTAGATTGGTTGGCAGGGAGGGTGTGAGAGGAGAGAAAATACCAGAAGGGGGAAGGAAAGAGAAAGGATATCTTTTAGATTAACCCACCAAATAACCACATCCTTTAACAGTGACTTTATCAGGTCTAAAGCAAAGAAAGTACTGTCGGGATAATTAACAATTCTGGTTTTAAAAAGTCGAAGTTGATTATCTAAAGGGCAGGCTGCTCTTTAAATTAAAGATGATATCTGAGGCATTTACAGCAATATACGTGAGAGTCACAGATATGATACATAAATAAGCAGGTCAGGAGTCCACTCCCCGTTGTCTAAAAGGGTCATCCAGGGGCAATCTTTGAGCGCAGTGGGCTGGGTGAGGACGGAGGTCGGCTAGAGAGAGCGTGCTTTTAATAATGTGGGCAGATTTTCCACAGTGAATGGTGGCAGGGCAGATGTGACCCCATATTGATGGAATTTCCAAATTTCAGAAGAAGCCAGAAATTCTGATCTTCCTGCAAAAACTCCTGATTTTTAAATGCTGGCATACAGTACGGGGCCTAGCCAAACAAAATATATCTGCGGGTCCTACTCATCTTGATCTATGCCACACTGTGGTGAGAAAACATTCAGGAATCCTCTGTGGGGCCTGAGATTTCATAACCCTGGCCTGGGATGCCCTTGGTGAAGTTAAAGAACCACCCTGGGGGCAGGAGAAGTGTGGTATCCGTGGCTTGGCATGAAAGCCTTCCAGAAGGTTCCACCTCCACCCCTCGGGCTGGAGAGGCGGAGCGTTCTCTGGGTTGTGTGTACACGTCTCTTCACATCCTCCTCACTGGCCACACCCACCACAACCCAAGCAGCACAAAAGCTGTGCTCAGGTTGCTGGGTTTCTGGATGAAGACTTTGGTTTCTGAAGCTATAAGAGAATATTTTTTGAATCTCCAGAGTTATCGTTGGTAAAAGAAATAAAGGTATTCCCTCTAGCTAGTTCTTGTTCCAGTTTCAAGTATACAGATCTTTTTAAAAAAACCAAAGAGCTACCTAGTGAAGGAGGGATAGGAAAGAGAAATTTGCCATGCTTCCAATGTGTTTTTTAAATAAAGCACAAAAAAAACTAAAGTCTTTCTTCTGATGGGCTCAAATCTTTGAAGTTCTATTACCATTCTATTACCAGATTATTAAAAATTGGCAAGACTTAAAGAGAATAGGTATGCTTGAGCAGCATGGATTTTTCTTAATATTTTTAATTTTACACTTGGAGAGTACACACTCCCCAGTCTGGCTAAATGCCTATTTTGGTCAACATTCTCACTGCTGTAATCCAAAACAACCAACCACAAAACTTGGAGGAAGGAAGATTTATTTGCTCACAGTTTTGGAGATTTCAGAGGTTCAGTCCATGTCAGGCTGGGTCTGCAGAGCTCAGGGTATGACAGTAGGAGGCAGAAAGAGGGAGAGAGCAAGGGCTCTGCCCTCACATCATGGAGGCTGGAAGCAAAAGAGAGCAAGCAAAGAGATTCAAAGACACAAGCACAGTCCCTAAGGCCACACCCCTAGGAACTCACCTCCTCCAGCCACACCCTGACTGCCTAGGTCACCACCCATAAATCCATTATAATGGATTTATCTACTGGTGAAATTACAACCCTGGTGACTAAATTACATCAACTCTGAGCATTAATAGATGAGCTCTTCAGGGGACATCCTATATCTAATCATAACAATGCCCCACCACACTCCCATTGCCTTAAACCCTACAACGGCTCACATATATGTTACCTCCTGGCCTCTGCAGGCATTTGAATTTGCTCCCACTGAACTTCATTTCTCTTCTCCATTCCTCTAGTCACTCTTCTCAAAAGAAACCAACCTCCAGATGAACTCTCCCAGATGACGTACTACAGCTGGGTACAAAAACAGACCTACTGTGTGTAGGACCATCCCAGGCACTGATCATACAGTAGTGATTAAAAACATGGAGTGGCCATCCGGGAGCCCAAGGCCATAATGGAAAAGATAAATAAATTAGCAAAGAGTCAGGCTCACTACAGAGTAAAAGCAGGTCCAATGGAGAGGTGCTTGGGTGCATGGGACCCAGATGAGGGTTTCTTTCTCTCTGGTTCTCAGAGGCTCTGGCCTCCAGTCCTCTTTGGAGGTTGTTTCAGAGCCATCAGCATCCAGTTTATTTGTTTTTAGCTGGCCAGGCTGAGCCATGATCAGCCTGCATTTTTGGTTTAATAAAAATGAATGCTTGTAATTGCTAGCCACTGAAATTGAGGGTTGTTTGTTATGCGGCAAAGCTGGCTAATGCACTAGCACAGTTCACTGACTACTTTTTTTTATTAAGATAGAGAAATACTGACATCCATCTGCTCAAATAATGTCTGCACATCTGCTGACCCACTTAGCAAAAATAAAAGTCATATGTGACAATATAAATAGAGAAATGGGATAAAGTGGGAGGGCCAAAACCGAGCTCTTATTTTTCACCCCCAAATGTGCTCAGCCTCACTGATTTTGCCCACTTGTTAACTCCATCCTTCTCGATCATGAACACTGACACCATACTGGCTGCTTCCAAATTTCAGAAGCAGCCAGAAATTCTGATCTATGTGTAAAATCTCCTGATTTTTAAATACTGGTGTATATGACTGTGCCAGTCAAACAAAATACATCATTGCAGTCATACCAGACTTCTCTCCCTCATGCTTCTCGCGGCCGAATCAAGAGCAAAGCCTGTGGGCTCTCCCGTTGAAGGATCTAGTCACCCCACACCGTCTCAGCACCTGCACTACCTCAACCTGACCTCAGCCACCATGACACCTGGATGAATTAGCGATCATCCCTGGTTTCCCACCTCTGCCCTCAACTGTCTATTTTGTACCCAGCATCTGAGTTCATCATAATAAAGCCAGACTTATACAATGTCCCTCTCTGCTTCATCACCTTCTGGGGACTCTAATCTCACTGAAAGTAAAAGCCAAAGTCCTTGCAGCACTGCAAGAGCTCATGGGGTCACCCTTGCTTCCTTGGATATAGCCACACCGATGTCCCTGCCGCTCCTCCCCACGGTACACACATACCCACTTGGGAATTCTTGCTTTGGTGACATGTTCTGCCAGGACTACTCCCCGAGGAGAACCCTGGGTTCACGCCCCTCGGTTCCTGGCTCACCCATCCCCTCGTCGATGACACCTCTTCTGAAAATCCTACAGAAGAGAGTACCCCGGCCCCGTCACCTCCCCTTCCACCCTCTTCACCCCTGTTCATCTCACCCCACAGGGCGCCCCACGATCTGACAGGCTAGAAAAGTAGTTCCCCTATTATCCCTTCCACTGGAGATAAGCACCAGGCAAATAAGAATCTTATTTTGTCCACTACTTAATCCTCAGCTCCTACAAATTTCCAAGCACATAGTAGGTTCTCTCTCTCTTGCTACATACATGCATATATATATATATATATACATATATATGTATACATGTGTATGTATGCTACATATACACATGTAGCAAGAGAACCTATATGTGTTATGTGTGTGTGTGTAGCAAGAAAGAACCCATTTTATATATATATATGTGTGTGTCTATGTATGTATGTATGTATATATGTATATATGTGTATATATATATGTATATATATACATGCTGAAGAAAAGAAATGTTGCAATCAGACAAATCTACTTTTAAATTCCATCTGTGACACTTAGCAGCTGAGTAGCCTTGAACGAGTCACATGACCGCACAGAATGCCTACGTGATCACGTGCTAGACGTGATAAACAATCACCTTCCTTCAAGGCTTTGCAAGGTACAAAGATCACGCATTTTCAGAGTTCACATCAATGAATGACATGGCCGTGGTGAGTATCATAGCTGCTGCTTAGCCCCCACCTATCTTTTTATACACATATTTTATTGGTGCATTGTAATTATACGTCATAGTGAGGTTTGAAGTGAGACAAACATACATGCACAGCACTTGGTGCAAACCCTTACCAGCTGCCCCTCTGATAGAGGACTGATATCAAGAATATACATAGAACTTAAAAAACTTAACACCGAGCCAGGCACGGTAGCACACGCCTGTCATCCCAGTACTTGGGAGGCTGAGGCAGGAGGATTGCAAGTTCGAGGATAGCCTTAGCAACTTAGCGAGACCCTCAGCAGCTTAGTAAGGCCCTGTTTCAAAATTTAAATTTTTTTAAAAAAGGGCTGAGGATGTAGCCTGGAAGTCGAATGCCCCTGGATTCAATCCCTGGTACCATTAAAAAAAAAAAAAACTTAAACACCAAAAAACAAATAGCCCAATTAAAAATGGTCTACTAACCTGAACATACCCCTCTGCCCCCTCTCACAGCATCGTGCATCCCGCCCCAGCCACCGTGGTGGAAGTGACGTACCAAGTCACTTCCGCCCGGCCTCTGCCCCTGATGCTCCATTTGTGTGCAACACTGGACGCCGACCACCTCTGTACTGGAAATGTTCTCTCGTCACTCGGGTTCTGGCTCCGACAGGACCTCCTCACGGGACACATCCCCAGCACCGTCCCCACACGGCTCCCCGGTGGTCACTCAGTGACTCCGTCAGCGAGTTTCCTCCACGGACTCCCTTGCCTGGCAGTCTAGTGTTTGCCTGCCTCTCGCATGGCTGTCACCTAACAGGTGACAGACTCGAGGAGGACACGGCTCGTCTGTCAGGTCTGCCAGCGCTACTGCAACACCTGGGCCGTAAACACACACTTTGTAGATATTTCCCAACCAGATAAATGAAAGACTTGACAGAGGAAATGTACACGGTAAATGACGTACATGCACAAAAAGTTGTAGGGTTACTGTCGTGGAATCCTAGCACCACGTGCATCCAGAATCAGGCGATGCATGAGAAGAGCAAAAAGCAAGATGGCGAGA
The DNA here is from genome assembly GCA_004027185.1 of Glis glis. Classification (NCBI taxonomy): domain Eukaryota; kingdom Metazoa; phylum Chordata; class Mammalia; order Rodentia; family Gliridae; genus Glis; species Glis glis. The sequence continues at coordinate 18,481 of PVJS01009154.1, forward strand.
CGCTATTGAAGGATCCCGTCTTCAAGAGACCAGGGAAATACTTTATTTCCAAAAGGATAAAGGGGGAGTGCAGTTTAAAGTAGATACTAAGATAGAAAATCGTTGGTCTTACCTAAATGACACCAAATACATAGGAAAGCAAGAAACCTTTTGGCCACAGCCTCAGCTCCAGTGTTTACAAACCCAACACTAGTTGTTATAAAGAGGGAGCCGGGGAACCCTGCCTGGTTCATGTTAGAGCCGACACTTAAACATGGCAAGCTGGGAAATCATTATGGCTGGGTCATTTAGGGCCGGCTCATCTTCATTGCAATCTGGAGTGGGGACAGTTCTGCCCTTTGGGCATAGAGGCTGAAACGCCTCCTCCCTTTTGGGATTCAAAACAGAAATGAAAAAAAAAACAGAAATGAAAAACATCTCTCTAAAAAAGGTCAAGATTCAAGTTTGGGAGATTTGCCAGTGCAACCAGGAACCAGACATCAAAAAAATAAAAACACCGGGCCGGGCGTGGTGGCGCACGCTTGTCATCCCAGTACTTTGGGAGGCGGAGCGGAGGATCCGGGTTTGTGGCCAGCCTCAGCTCTCTCTCTCTCTCTCTCTCTCTCTCTCCTTAGCGAGGCCCTCCGCAACTTCGTGAGACCCGGTTTCAAAATCAAAGTATAAAAAAAAATAGGGCCGGGGGCGTAGCGCAGAGGTAGAACACCCCCGCGTTCAATCCCTGGTACCGCAAAAATAAAATAAAATAAAATAAAAAATAAAAACACGGCTACAATTTCTGCAACCGTGTCACCCATCTGTAAGTGTCTAAATGTCGTCTGGAGCGTGGACTAACCCACTGGTGGCACTGAGCGCCCTGGGAGAGGACCTGGCCGAACTCCATCCCCCAGCACTGGAGGAAATCGCTTGGACTTATAAAGTTATTTCAAAAATATAATTTGTCATCATTTGGGACAATAAATACAGAATCACCTGTGCCGGGCATGGTGGTGCATGCCTGTAATCCCAGGAGGCTGATGCAGCCAGTCTCAGCAGCTTAGCAAGGGCCTGTTTCAAAATAAAAAATAAAAAAATAGGGCTGGGGGTGTAGCTCAGAGGTAAAATGTTCCTGAGTTCAATCCCCAATACCAAAAAAAAAAAAAAAGGAGGAAGCATCATGTGTTGCTTTTTTTTGTTTGTTTTTGAAGCAAAGTCTCACTAGGTTGCTGAGAGTCTCACTACTTGCTAAGGCTGTCCTCAAACCTTTGATTCTCCTGTCTCAGCCTCCCAAGTACTGAGATTACAGACATGTGCCACCACTCTCAGCTGTGTGTGCTTTTGGTCAGTTGCATGAGCTTACAAAGAGAGTGCCAATCAATCTGGCAAGTATTTTATGTTTATACTTGCTCAAATTAAGACAGATCTTAAGGTGAATTTCCCATCCGGAACAATCCATGAAAAATAATTTCTTTCCATTCCTTTAGTGTTTCCTATAATTCACTCTGATCGCCACATATAGCCGGCAAGAAATGCCTGTAAAAAGGGCTTTTAAACTCTTAGTTGTTTGCAGAATATTAGTAACACTATAAAAAGTTTATGTTAATTAATGCTGCATTTTAATAGATTTCCTGGAAGTTTGTAACTGTGCACTATAAAGGCTTTCAAGATAATGTATTATACCGTGGTTATCATAAACTCCAAAGCAGCTCAAATATTCCTTTTATGTCTCAATAACTTTCCCCCCAAAGTTACAGTATTTAAAAGATTCAAATGCAGAAATAAAAAGAAAAAAAATTTTCCCCACCGGGGGATATTTTAAATTTTTATCTCTCCTATCATGATCAATCTTATTTCTCCGCAACTCTGTACTTAGGCTTTGCTTGTAAGCAGGAAGCCGTCTGCATATCCCATCAGTGATATTTAGATGGAGTCTCTTCTATAAAGCCCAGGGCAAGATTTACAGAGGACAGGCAGTTCCCACAACTCAAAACTCACATGCCTCTGGACCAAGCCCCTGACCTAGGGACAGCCCTCCTCACTGTTCATCTCTCCTAGTTTAGGCAAAAAAGGGCCACGTGTAGTTCAAAGAACTCTTTTTCCTATGCATCAAAGGCACACCAAAGAGCCTGTTTGGTTGCAAAGGTTCCAAGAGAGATCCGATCCAGATTAAAGTTCAACATTTGGAGCCAGGCATGGTGGCGCACGCTTGTAATCCCAGTACTTAGGAGGCTGAGACAGGAGGATCCGGGTTCACGGCCAGCCTCAGCTACTTAGTGAGACCCTCCGCAACTTAGTGAGACCCTGTTTCCAAATAAAGAAGGAAAACATAGGGCTGGGGGTGGAGCTCAGAGGCAGAATGTCCCTGGGTTCAATCCCCAGTACCACAAAAATAAAATAAACAAAATAAAATAAAATAAATAGGGCTGGGGGTGTAGCTCAGAGCTAGAATGCCCCTGGGTTTAATCCCCAGTACTGCAAAAAAAAAAAAAAAAATTCAACATTTGGGTTTTGAATGTTAAGTTAAAGCCCCAAAGTGCGAGATCTCTGTGGATTTTTCAGGCAACAACAACAAAAAAATGCTTTCTTTCTACTTTATCCTGAAGCTTTTCAACATCCCATTCCAATATGAATCACTGTTTCTTACAAAGATAAACAGTAAAGGTTTTCTTATAACTTTAAAGAAGGAAAATCCTAAGTATCACCAAATATAGACTTTTTTCAGTGCAAATGACTTAAATTGTGACAAGCGGGGAGGGGGGGACTTTAAGAACTGAATGGTAAAATTAATTACTCCAACGAGGCTCTCCCTTACTGTCTTTTGATATGGCCGGTGAATCATAAACATCGCGCCCTATAAATCCAGTTGGACTCTGAGAAATACACAATCCTCACACACACACACATATGTCACCTTTCTCCTGCCAAATTATACACACGGTATTATGAGTGCTTTGCGGCTCTCAGCTAAGGCCTCCGAAGCTGTGTATCTCTCACTTTGCCCCGTTCCCTAAGTCCCAGTTATAAAACATTTGTCATCTGGGCTCTGCACCCGACAGCATCTGCGTTGTATTAGACTTAATCTCAACTCCAGGAAAGGAACTCGTTTTCTGAACTTCTGAGCACTAGTATGATTTTTCCATCAAAATTCGAAGCTCGCGCAGTGACCTTAATGGAAGACTCTTACTAGAATCTCAAAATGATGATAATACATACATAAATGTATGTAAGGGTGTGTGTCTGTGCGTGCGAGAGGGAGGGAGGGAAGGAAGAAGAGAGAGAAAAAAAGAGAGAGACAGAGAGAGAGGAGATACAAACTGACTGCTGTTTAACAAAGCAAATACTGGAGCTAGATCCATCAGCTCAAGTACCTTATCTGAGCATTATGCTAATCAGTTGTAAGATAACCAACTATCTCAGCTTCTCCTGGACCAAGGGACTTGTGACATGAAATCACCAGTGTCAGGTCGGTACAGTCCTGGGCACATTGGCTCTAAAAGCAATACCATGAAATGAGCAGCAAAGATTTTCATAAGAGAAACGCTCCAAGTTATCTCAGAACCTATAATCCTACATGGAAAGAAAATACACATTGGCCATTGTTAGCCCTTATGTATCCTGAAACACCTATCTCCATCCAGGGCCCTGGCTCTCCTACGCTTCCCTCCCTCTCTCCATCTCTCTCTCTCTTTTTCCCTTCCTCCCTTCCCCTGTCCTTTCTGCCTCCTTCTCTTTCTCTCTCTTACACAAAGTCCAATTTTGCAGCTACCATTTTTAATCCACACCTTAGAGACCTCATTTAAATGTTTCCCAATAAGAATCTTCTCTCCCGATCCCTCCCCCTGCAGCCGCCCCACCTCCCGTCCCCCCAAATGTAAATACAATTAGCTGATTGCATGTAGCACGTTCCTTTCTGCCTCTTTCCTCCGGGTCTCTGAGTTCCAGGGTCCACACACTGCGCGTCATTCACGCACGGTCCTCCAGGAAGAACCAAAAGATGGAAGGGAAATACAGCCGGAGGAAAAAGTCTATAAAGATTTCTCGCTTTCCTAATCCCTTCTCTCTAATGTTTCTTTGTAAATTTGTCAGATGGGAATGAAATTGCCTCATAACTCTCTAGACGTGAAGAGCATCTCTGAAGAAAATTACGTACTTGTCAAAGCAAGGGGGAATTTATGTTGGTGTTCCTGAGATGCGATTTCATTCCGTCTATTTCCTTTGTGCACAGCGGAGCAACTAGAGAGACAAAAAAAAAACAACTAGTTTATGGATATTTTTTTTTCACTCTGGTGCATTTTTTTGCTTCTATTTCTCCCTTTTGTTTTCTTATTCCCCCCTCCTCGCATCTGTTTATTGCGGGTGACAGTGAACTCGAGCGTGGTGAGGGGCGCAGAGATGATTTCTGCCCGCACAAGGCCGCTCCAACGGGCGCAGGCGTGATTTCCCCGCGGACGGACGCCGCTGGAAGGTGTGGGTTACATCTCTGAGTCCTGGCCCACGCTGGCCAGGAACAATTTGGGTACAAAAGCCTGGTTGCTGCTCCTCCCGGGCAGCGGCATGCTTCCTGAAATTGAATTCTTCCCCCGGATGGCACATTCTGAATTTAGAAGCTGCCGAACCTTGCCTGCCGGGTCGTCCCTGTACACGATACAGCTAAACTAGCAGAGAATTCAGGGGCAGGCAACCCCGGGTTCGAGTCCCAGCTCTTCCACAAATGGGCCTGGCAAAATGTCCATCTTTTCTGAAGGTCGCATTTCTTCTTTGTTCAGAAGGAAGGCTGGCTTGCTGGGCCTGTCGTGAGGATAAAACACAAAAGCTTCCCAACTTAGAAGCTGCTTAGGGCTGCAGTAAAGAGCCCCGATTTTTTTTTTTCTTGGTCCTAGGGATTAAACCCAGGGGCATTCGACCTCTGAGCTACACCCCCAACCCTATTGGATTTTTTTCTTTTTTGCAGTACTGGGGATTGAGCCCAGGGGCATTCTACCTCCGAGTTACACCCCCAGTCCTATTTTTTATTCTTTATTTTGAAACAGGGTCTCACTAAGTTGTGGAGGGTTCTCGCTAAGTTGCTGAGGCTGGCCACAAACCTGCGATCCTCTTGTCTCAGCCTCCCAAGTACTGGGATGAGAGGCCTGTGCCACCACGCCCATCTAACCTGATTCTTAAGTCAAACTCTGCTCCTCTGCTTCCTGGCTGGGTGACCTTTGAGAATGAATCCACCTCTCTGTTGCCTCTGTTTCCTTACCTGTCACGGGGGGTAGAAATAACCCTACTTTTTAGGGACATTCGAGGATCACCCGAGTCCGTCCATCCACAGAGCGATGTGTCTGCTCATACTTTGTAGCTGCTTGTTATTTCCTTCTACCATATGCCAAGCATCTGGCACTAAATATCTGTTCAATAAATATTTTTCCTTGGCCTTCTTTCCACAGCTCCTTCCTGGAAAGCCTGTTTTGCGGGCTGTTTCTTCGACATCCTACATGAGGCCCACTGCACCCCAGGTGTCTGGAAAATGAATAATTAATAAGAGTCCAGATGCCTGGTTATTGACGGCATGCTATATCTTTGGTCCGTTTCCCTATCGTGGTGCCATACTTTTTAAATATTAAAGAGAATGAAGATGCTCTTCTAATGTTCAAGCTCACCAAAAATGATTCATTGAAAAATTTAAATAAAAGGCATTTTGGAGAGGAAAACTTAAAAAGAAGACACAATATATTCAAACAAGCCAACAATTCCACCAGGCAACCAGAGTGGCATTTTGAATCTTTCTGGAAGCTGCTTCCTGCTAAAGGAAAAATAAGACAAATACTGCACAGATGAGTCTAGATGGAGGGGTAAGATTTTTTTCCAGAGGGGTTCCTTAAGGAAACACTAGTCGGGAATCGGGGTAGCCGCACTAACTTTATCTCTGTCGGTAATGACAAAGGGACCCCACAGCTGACGGGACAGCAGATCTAAGCTCAGTCCATGGGACAGAAGGTGCAGGACCCCCCTCCACCTTTCTCTCTGGTTTCACTATCCTCAATTTTAGTTACCCAAGATCAACTGCAGTCAGAGAAATATTGCATGGAGAATTCCAGAAGGAAATAATTCCTAGGTTTTAAGTTGGGTTCTATTCTGAGTCATGCAGTAAGACCCCACTCCATCCTGGATCCTGGGCCACAGCAGTATCACAGGTCTTGTGTTCAACTAATCCTGGCCTAGGAGCCCAATACTACGCCACAACACCCACATCACTCACGCCACTGCGTCTCATCCAGTGGGCGTTGTGTTATCTCACGTTATTGCAAGGAGGGGTGCATGCGATACATAAGATATTTTGTGCACATAAAATATTTTGAGATCACGTTCACATTACTTTTATTAAAAGCATATTGTGAGCTGGGCACAGTGGTGCACACCTATAACCCAGTACTTGGGAGGCTGAGACAGGAGGATCACAGATTCAAGGACAGCCTCAGCAAGTAGCAAGACTCTCAACAACCTACTGAGACCCTGTTTCAAAAACGAAAATAAAAGGACTGGTTGTGTGGCTTGGAGGTAGAATACCCCTGGGTTTAATCCCCAGTAACACACACACACACACACACACACACACACACACACCTGTCTATTGTGATCATTATTCTATGTTATTATTAGTTATTGGTGCTACTCTTTTCCTGTCCCTAATTTTTTTTTTTTACCTAAGCTCTATCATGTGCATATAGGAATAGCACAGCATACACAGGGTTCAGTGCGATGCATGGTTTCCATGGGGACCTTGCAGCACATCCCCACGGATTAGGGATGGCTGTGTGTGTTCTCCTCTGGCTCTGAAGTTCTGTCCCCAGCACATCTGAGATTCAACTGGAGCGCAGAGGTTGGAAACAGCACAGGAGACCGTCCCCACTGTATCCCGGAACTCACGCTGGAGAACCCTACAGATCAATCAGCGTTCCTGCACGGGCCTTAATGGCGCTGGTTCAAGCGCACTGCTGACGGCTCAGGATGCAGTGAGCGGGGTGAAGTGATTCGGGGACTAGTCCGACGCCACCTGAACGCCAACGAGATGGGAGCCTGGGTCCACCCCGAGCCTGGGAGACCAAGGCGATCTTGTTTTCCTTTGGTTAGATAATGTCCAACCATGAACGTCATTATGAGGCTCGAGGAGGCCCCACTTCCCCCCAAGTCTGTTTCCTCTGCCGCTCGGATGGGAACACACAGTGTTTATTACCCCCTCGTTTACCAGCCCCCAAATATCATTGCAACGTCTGTGTGGTGATATATGGACGGTTGTTACCCTTTTAATGGATAAAAAAAAGATTTAAGTACTTCATTCTGTTGCATTTTGACAGCTGCAAGCCATCACTTTTCCATTCACCTGCGTTTAGCAAGCCCATAAAGGAAGGCAATCTCAGAGGCAACCGGCGCCGGGCGCTGCAAGGTGATAACTCTGCATCGCTCGGGCCTATAAATACCTGACACGCTTTGTGCTGAGTCAGCAGTCTGTGACGGGGTGGCAGCCGTGCCCTTTTATCTGTGCAAGTGTCTCGCGGCAGCTGGACCACCAGCCCCTGCCGAGAAAATCCATAGTATCGATCGGGCCATTTCTCCACTGTAATTCTTTTGTAGGAAATCCCTGATGACAAATTTTATCTGCACCACTTTTTGATCGCTGGTTTGATGTAAAGGCTCTCCAAGGGCAGAGTTAAGCGCTGGGCCCTTCTCCGTTCTTGAGGAGTCGTTTTATTTACTGAAACTACAATTGTGGTCACACGCATGCGGGTGTGTGTACACACACACACACACACACACACACACACACACACAGAAGAGAGAGAGGCAGAGAGGACCGGGAGAGAGAAAAAAATAGAGCCAAATAATATTTCAAAGCGAACAGAAAGCAAAAGGGGGCGGGGTCTGAGAAAAGGTTGCATCAGCTACTAGATTCAAACACGGGTTATAAAAGGCTGTTCCACGTTTATAATCACGGAAATAGTGGAAATGGTGTTTTGATAACAACGCTTAGATGATGTCAGGTTGTGCTGAAAAGGAGCTGGGTCTAGCTCTCTCCCCCGCCGCCCCAGTCTCCTCCTCTCCAGGGACTCGCTAAGCTTCCTTACTCTGCGCTAAGCTTCCTTACTCTGCGTCCCCAATATGTTAGAAGAATCTCTTTATCTGATGGTGCTGATCAGAGATTAGGATCAGGCGTGAATGAGAGACCTGAGCGAACTTCTGTAAGATATCCAAACCCCAAAGGAAGAAGGGAAAGGTTACGTAAGAAGCTATGTCCTTACAGAATTGCTGGCCTGGCTATTTCTGGGCACAAGTACAAAAAGGAAAGAAAAAAAGTGTCCATCCGCGGAGTGCATAGGCGGCTGCCTCCCTGGCTTCCCATCTCAGGTGAGCTCTATTAACCCCCAGGGGCTCCAGGTTAACGGAGCAGCTCTTCTCCTAGACCGCGCAGGTGAGACGCATCATCCTACCTACGCACCCAGCTTTCTCGGCATCCAGCATATTTGGGGCTGGAAGATTCTCTGTTGCGGGGACAGCCGTATGCATTGTGGGGTTTTTAACAGCATCTCCGGGCTCTTCCTTTTGATGCCAATAGCACTCTCATCCCCTGCTTGTGACAACGCAAACCGTCCCCAGACATCGCCACCTCTGGCCTCAGGTGAGAAGCAGTGGCCACTGTAGGGGCTGAGGGCTGAGGAGCGGGGATGAGAGGGAGGTGCCCCCAACATGGGAGAGTCCTTGATCTCTTCCGTTTGGTTGGGAGACGAATCCTCAGTAGTACCATCACCCAGAGAACAACCAAGCGAATTTCTCCATCTCCGGAGTCCTGAGCTGGATTCTCTTAGCCCAAACTGCCTGCGTGAGAGTTCTTTGGGGCCAGCAACTTTGGTAGCTGAATTTGAGCCTTTCGGGTGGGACCTTTGACTCCCACAGCGAAGTTTCTGCCTGGCTCTTTAAGGCACTTGGGGCCTTATTTCTAGTACAGGGGTTCTCAGCTGATGACGCCTCCCACAAAGCATTTACCAGGGTGTGGAGACGTTTTTTGGTTGACACAACTGTGATGGGAGGCAGGGGGAATCCTACTGGCGTCTCCGAGGTGCGGGTCAGGGGAGCTGTCCCACGCAGTGCCTTGCACGGGACAGATCTACTACAAAGACCCTCACCCCATGTCAGCGGCGCCTAGGGGCAGAGACCTCGCAGGGGCTGACCCCTCCTTCCTGCTCAGCGTGTCTGTTTCTCTCTGATAGAAACCAGACAAAAATCCTTAGTGCCTGCAAAAGGCATCCTCGCTCTCAGTACGGACCTGGCGTGTGTCGCGCCGGGGCATGAGCAGTTCTTCCCCGAAAGGCTGTCAGCCCTCCGTGGCAGGACCTCTCGCTCATGGAGGAGCACACTGCGGTCCTCGTGCCCCGGCCCGTGAGCGGCCACTTCTGCGGGACATTCCCAGGCCTGGTTCTGTATCTGCAAAGACGCTGCCAGTCAGGGGATGATGAGGGAGCTCCCCAGCTGCAAGGCTGACTGCTCCCGAGCATGGACGCCGCCTGGCCCGCTCGCTCAGTGGTGCTCAGGAAAGCCACCAGTCGCAGGTGGCTTTCCTGGCCCTGGTTTTGTCATCTTTAGGTCCCCAAACTCAATGGTCGTTCATTAAACAGCTTAAAACTGGACTTGAGCGACGGCACACAACTGTGGCTGATCAAATATTACCTCTACTCGGAACCTCTACTCCTGGGACCCTCAACATGGATGTCTACAGAGGCCAGGCCAGAGCCACTCGCTGGTGAATGAAGCTGTAAGTTGTAGAGGGGCTGGAGGAGGGCTGCCAGAAAAAAACACAGGACGCCCAAGTAAATTTGAATTTCAGATAAACATATATAGTATATATCTTGTAGTTTCAGAAAATAAATAAGTTTTTAGTATGAGTATATCCCCCAATACTGCATGGGATATACTTATATTAAAAATTGTATTCATTTATCTGAAATTTAAATTTAACTGGGTATGATGTATTTTATAGGTGCTAAATTGGTCGACCCACTCTGGGATAAACTGGACAGAATTTATCTTAAGATATCATTTGATCTGTAGGTTAACCCAAATGGTACTGGTAGGGAAGGGAGAGCCAGCCCTAGGGCTGCCAGATACTTGTATCTTTTTCTTTTTCTTTTTATTTGTACTGGGGGTTGAACCCGGGGACATTCTACCTCTGAGTTGCACCCCTAGCCCTATTTTATTTTATTTTTTATTTTGAAACAGGGTCTCCCTAAGTTGCTGAGGCCGGCCTCAAGCTGCAATCCTCCTGTCTCACCCCCCAAGTAGTGGGATGACAGGCGTGCAGATTACAGGCATGCACTACCATGCCCAGCTGATACTCAAATATTTATAAGTAAAAAAGTCTGAATTTTCACATTAAGCCTGGCAATTTTACCATGGTTTGCACTAATATTTTTAATTAACAATCCCCTATGAGACGCAGCAAGCCAGTCTGCAGGCTGCCTTCATCGTAGGGCACAGGCTCACCCTCCAGCAGAACCGTGCACAGTGACTGAGGCTTCATGACAAGCCAGGTACTGTTCTAAGGGACTCGCGTGCTCTGCATCAGGTGGGAGACAGAAGCCATTAGCGTCATCTCCATGGAAGACATCAGGAAAGCGAGGTTCAGAGAGGGTGAGAATCTTGGTGAAGGTCACACAGCTCGTTAAGTGGCACAGTTGGTGTTTACAACCAGTCTTCGCTGGCATTCACTTGCATACCCAACAAACTGTACCATCTTTCAGAAGAAAGCAGCTAACAGAGCGCTTCCAATAGGACGGCATCATCGATGAAGGTGGTTTGAGTACCTCCTTCCAGACATGACCTCTGTCCTACCCAGCACTGGACAGGACTAGTAACGGCACTGTGCTGAGCCACACCTGGTGCTCAGCACCACTTGAGCAAGAGGACAGCCCACTGCAGGTGTGCTTTTCAGAAAACATCTGCTTTTATCTTGTGTGCTAACGGCCCTTGTTCTGAGCAGGTGATGCTCCCCAATCAGCTGTGTGGGATGGGGAGACAGACACCACTCTTGACAGAGAAACAAACAATTGTTGAGTGTTTTAGAACCTACTGCTTCACCCCCAGGGGATCCATGATATCTGCCATCAAATTCTGAGGCTGCAGGAAGAGCCAGTAATACTGACCCCGGCTGTACTTAAAATGTTGATACTTTGTTTGCCACGGAGTTGGATTTTTTTTTTTGCATTAATTTAGATCTCTTCTAAATGTTGTGTTAAACTATTATTTCATTGTAATGACTAAGATGTTTGAGTGCCCCCTAAAATATGGGCTTCTCAAAAAATGTTTCCTGTACATCACTGTTCCTCTCAAAGAACAGCATTTCCATGTTGATTGATAGCTTTTACTATTTCTGAAGTTTTTCATATTTCTGAAAAGTTTTCATACTCAAAAGTGTCCGTTACCTCTTTGTTCAACGGTGAAAATCTAGCAATAAATGAAATGTTGAACAGAAGGAAGTTGGTCACAGCATACTTCTATGAAGAAACAGTGGTGAGCAGGCACTTACAGAGAGAGGTTTTGAAATGATGCTTAAATAATAGAGTGGGGAAAAAAGAATAGCATTAAATTTGCAGTATGGCCTGCAGTATGTCTACCTCTGAGCTACACCTGGTTTTATTATTTATTTTGAAGCAGGATCTCACTAAGTTGCTAAGAGTCTCACTAAGTTGTTGAGGCTGACCTTGAACCTGTGATCCTCCTGTCTCAGCCACCCAAGTACTAGGATTACAGGTGTGCGCCACCATGCCCAGCTCTGAAGTATTTCTTTAAAAAAATAAGGGAAAAAAAAACACTGGGAAAATATATAGCAAAAGGCAAAAGCAGTTTTCTCTGAGAAAGACTACAGGTGATTATTTTTTTTTCTTCTGAAAGGTAGTGTGTT
>PVJS01009154.1:30488-51196 GCA_004027185.1 Glis glis
CTCTCTCTCTCTCTCCCTCTGTCTCTCTCTCTCTCTCTACCTAGTGAGGCCCTCCGCAAGTTTGTGAGACCCGGTTTCAAAATAAAGTATAAAAAAATAGGGCTGGGGGTGTAGCGCGGAGGTAGAACACCCCTGCGTTCAATCCCCGGTACCGCAAAAAAAAAAAAAACTGTGTTTGAATTCAGACTCTGGTATCTACTGTAAGCAAGCGGCTTAGCTTCTTTCCACCTAAAACTAGCTACCTCAAGGATTTGTCATGGTTGTATGTGTCGGAGGGTACACATGTAGGTATGCGCACATAACATGTAAATGAACATACGTGTTCATTTGCACAATGCGCGGTGAAAATGACACTCGGTACATGGTAGGTTATCGAATATTATACATCCTCAGTAACTGCCAAATTTTGATTCAAACCAAGCCTAACTTTTATAATCAGAAGAAAACAGAAGTCATAGAAAAGCTTCTGAAAGCCCATAATGAGGGAAAGGTGCTTGGTGGAGTGAGCTACCACTTAGCATTACAAGTTCCACATGTCCCACGAGGAACAGGGTCTGTTTAAGAAACCTCCAGAGACAGACAAAGCAAAGGATGTTGTCTCGGCCAACATCCTCACTGCTGTAATCCGAAACAGCTGACCACACAACTTAGAGGAAGGAAGATGTATTTGCTCACAGTTTTTTGGAGATTTCAGGGTTCAGTCCATGTCAGGCAGGGTCTGCGGAGCTCAGCACATGGCAGCTGGACGCAGAGAAAAGAGCATAGTCTCTGCTCTCACATTTCAGAGGCTGCACAGCAAGACAGCAAACAAGCAAGGGGATTCGAAGACAAAAGCACAGTCCCTAAGGCCACATCACCAGGGACCCACCTCCTCCAGCCACACCCTACCTGCCTAGGTGACCGCCCAGTAAATCCATCACAATGGACTCATCTACTGACGAGATTACAACCCTCATGACTTAATTACATCAACTCTGAACATTAATATGTGGATTCTTCAGGGGACATTCTACATCTAACCATAACACCTAGAAATAGGGAGCCGATGATACACTGCAGAGAATGTGTCCTCTCTAGAGAGGGAGGCTTCTGCTTAGCCCCGAGGGGCTGAGTGTTGTCAGCTTCTTCTCCTGACTAGAGAAAAAAAGGGGGGCTATTTTCTGCTTCATATGCAAAATGCTGGCAATACATTCAAATTTCCTTAAATCTTTGGGGCAGATTAAAGCAAACATGCTCATGACTCGGGCTTTTTCGACCTCAGGAATACTGACAACTTGGGCTGGGTGATTCTTTATTGCTGGGAGCTAACCCTCCCCTCAAATTCTGATGACCAGGAATGTCTACAGGCATTCCCATGTGTCCCCTGGGAGGCACAGTGGCCCCTGTGGAGAGCCACCGCCAGCCCGTAGCTAGCCTTGCCTCCTGACACCAAGGGCCATCATTACTGGTCTCAGCTTGACTTACATCTCTCAATATTTGGTTTCACACCAACCTTTATTTTTAAGATATATATTTCCTTCGACTCCTTTTTGAAGAAGAAGAAAATGAGAACAGAATTGAAAGAACGGGAAAAAAAGACAACATTGGGTGATAAGAAGATTTGAAGGACGACGGGGAGTGGTAAATGACACAGGGAAATGAAGATGCGTGAGACAATGAGAAACCAGATGTCAACCGCCCTAATCTCAACATACATAAGACCCAAATCGTAATAAGGAGAAAACCACCCCAGAGAACTGAACTCCTTTTCTCTTTAAAATAGCTCCTGGGCCCTCACATTTCACTTGGGCACACATTCTTCATAGAGTGATTCGCAACTAATGAAACTGGGGGAGAACAGTGTTCAGATACCACCTTTATGAGGTTTCAGACAAATGCCATAGATCATTCTCCATTCGGCCTCCTTTGTATCAATCACAAATTCATTTTTGCACTCAAAATGCTCTTATTTTGCTTGGGAGCATTCATAATGTTTGGGTAATACCAGTGCTGCTCTTATGTTGAAATAATCCACTTTCAACACCATATTTCAAATGCTGCGGGCGACTTTAATTTTTGTAATGGTCAACTAAAATCAAGTAGCGTTTCCCCTCTTTCTGGACCCTGAATTTGCCTTATGAACCAAAGCTCGAGTTCTCACGAGGAAGCTGAATTCTTTCAAGGTTAATTTCTAGTCTTATTTGTGGTGTTAGAAGAAATCCTACTAGGCAAACTTATGCACTCTAATGTAGGAGGGAAGTATTTTGATATGTTAAGTGTATTTAATTCCTGGTAATTTATTCCCACCTGGTGATTCTTTTTCATTCTAAGTGGAGACTGGTGCAGCTAGCCCCCAGCTAGGTTTATTGCAGAGGATCTGAAGGACAAAAGTGTTAGAGTTTCAGCTTTTGAGTTTCAAAGCCAAGAGCCAGGAAAAAAAGAAAAGCTTTTTGAAAAGCCATAAAAGAATGTATGATTGGGTAATGTGAGTTTTTCCCACCCAATAAGAGACTGGGGAAAGAAGGCTTAGGATATAAAAATAGGTTTAGATGCTGATGGAACTGGAGTTTCCTGGGGAGAGTCCCTGAAGTCAGACCCACGCGCACACAGACACATTCACAAAGCTCACTCCCGTTTCTATTCAGGAACTGTCCCTGATGGGGGGACATGCTGGGACGTGTTCCCTGTGGAATTCAAGCAGGTGGCAAGCTTTGTAGACATGTTCTCGATCCAGCCTGGGTGAAAATGGTGGACTAGAACTGACCAGGGAAACCACACAGGCCTGCAAGGGTTCCCAAGACATGTGCTTGTTCTCTCCCTCCCTCCATCCCTTCCACTCTCCCAGAACCCCTCACTCTCTCCCCTCTCTCTCCATGGAGATGTGGCCGAGAGTAGGGAGGTGTGCTGGCTGTCAGGGTCAGGACATGCAGAATACAGGAGCCATGCGTGTGACTGGACAAACAGAGTGGTAGGGATATTGGATGTGCCATCCCTCGGCCATCTGTAAACACGACAAAGATGAAAGCCAATGACTTTCATCCCAGCCATCCACCGACCCTATGGTCTCGCTTTAGTCCCCCCAGATGATGCATGCACTTACAGCGTGTTATGGACCGAATTCTGTTCCCCCATAAGTCCTATCTTGAAGGCCTAACCTGCAGAACCTCAGAGTGTGACTATATTTGGAGAGATGGCCTTTTGAAAGCGATTAAGAGTTGAGCATTGGTTGTGCACGCTTGTAATCCCAGTACTTGGCTGAGACAGGAGGAGCGCAGGTTCACTGCCAGCGTGAGCTGCTTAGTGAGGCCCTTTGCAACTTAGTGAGACCCTGTTTCAAAATAAAGAATAAAAAATCGGGCTGAGGGTATAGCTCGGAGGTAGAATGCCCCTGGGTTCAATCCCCAGTACTGAAAAAAAATAAAAAGTAATTAAAAATGATCAAGTTAGAGTCCTGATCCAATCTGACTGTATAAGAAAAAGAAACTTGGATACACCCGGAGAAACCAGGGTTGCCACGTTTGCACAGATGAAGTCTGTGTGGAGACACAGCAAGAAGCCAGGGAGAGGCCTCAGAAGCAACCCAACCTGACGGTGCCTTGTTCTTGGACATCTAGCCTCTAGAATGACAAGAAAAATGACTTTTGTTGTTTCAGCTCCCCATCCCCACAGTCTGTGGCGTTTGTTTAGGGATACCCAAGCAAAACAAACAGTAGGAGAAAGAGTTTAAAGCCAAGAGGACCCTTAATTGATGGAGAAAATCAGGTCTATCAGTCAGGATGAGCCAGGCTCTGCTGTGGTAACAGCCAGTACCCAACCTAAATGACTAGCAATGAAACTTACTTTTGCTTATGAAAAAGGGCCATGAAACTCTCTGGGGAAGCTGCCCTCCATGTGGCTACATGGTATTCGAGGTTACTTCAATTTCAAGACGCTTTTCTATCAATACATCCTTCTGCAACTGAAGGTAGAGGAAGAGAAAATGTCAACTGCACACCGACTCTTAAATGCTTCTACTCAGAAGTGACCCGCATCTGCTCACATTGTGTTGGCTCGAATTTGCCATATGTTCACACCTAACTCCAGGGAGATGAGGGAGTGCCACCGTGCCGTGCAGGCAGAAGGAGAGGGGTGCCTGAGTCACTGCTGAGTAACTGACATAAACACAACACGAACATATTGACCTAGATTACCTAGAATTAACTGAGAAGGAAATAACCGATTTCCCACCCCGCGGTGGAGCGAGAGCTCTGAAGAGGAAACGCACCGAGTCTAGGAAGTCTGACATTACACCGCTTTCACACCTGAATCTGCCATCTGTGGTCTCGGGATTGCGAACACAAGCTTAAGGTCGGGAGAGTTAGATTTCCAGAACTGTCGGATTTCCGTCTTGTCTCATCTATTACACAAGAGTTCTACATAAAAAACCGCCACAAAGCCCGGGGGTGTCAAACAAAACCCTTTGTTTTAACTCAGATCTGTAGGTGGACTTACCTGTCCTGTGCATCCAATCAGAGTCTGTGTATATCATCTGAGCTTGCATGTGCATCCTGGCCAGCTAGCGCGGTGGCTGGAGCGGGTCGGGGGTGACCTCTGCAGGGAAGACTTGGTTCCCTGTCTGTGACTCCTCATCCCCTAGCAAGCTAGTGTAGGCTTGTTCTCCTGGTTGTGAGAAAGAGAAAGAGGGGGAAAAAAAAAGAGAGAGAACTAAATGACTCAGAAATAGCATCCCATCACTTCTGTTGGCCAAAGCAAGATGTGAGGGTAGCAAATATTCAAGGACTAAAAACATTGACTCTGCCTCCTATTAGGAAAAGCTTGCAACAGGTTGGATACAAAGCAGGATGGAGAATCGGGGCCATCTTTATATCAGTCTACCCCACCTGCAGACCTAATCCATACCTCTTAAACATCGGCGTACATCAGAATCAGTGGCAACGCGTGCTAGGAAACAGACCGGCGGAGCCACGCCCAGGACCAAGACTCAGCAGGTGTAGGGTGAGGCCCAAGGACTTGTGTTTCTAATCCAGCTGATACTGTTCTAGAAACTTCCAGCTTCCAGATGATACTGCCGCTGCTGGGGCCAGTCAGCAGGCGAGAGTTGGAGAACGGCTACAACAGCCTCACTTGCAAATTAGGAAAACTGAGGCATGAAAGAATGACTTAGTTTAAGCCCCAGGCTGGAGTCGAAGCCAGAATAGCCCCCACTCCTCCAGCCCGGGATTTCCTTTCTTGACACGTGCCTCGGCTCAATGAGCCGCTGCCTTGTTCACCTCTGCCTTTGGATACTGTCATTATTTTTATTATCGTCATTAGTAATGATTAAGAAGATGGAGGGATGACAAGATGTTTGACATTCTGTCCGAGGCATATGAAGAGCGCCGGGCCCTGTCTGAGAGACACAGTCTCCATCACAGCCAGATGCATTACCCTGCCCGGGAAGCCCCCCAAGACCGCTCTTAAATTAAGCAGTCCCTGTCAACGAAGCCATGAATCTCCTCACCGGTCCGCAGCTCCCCATGACTCCCACGTGGCCTTAGCGTTCCTGGGTGAGTTCCCACACGCCCACCAGCGCCTGCGCCAGCAGGACACGTGGTGGTCATCACGCCTTCTATTGGCCACAAGGAGCCACCTCTCTACAAGTGACATGGCACGTCTCGATGTAATGATTCTCCTATTTCTTCCACTATGTGCCTTGCTCTTGAACTATAGTAACATCACAGCCTCTCCCTGGAAGAGCTGCGTTTTTATTGTTATTGTTATTTTTTGTGTGTGGTGCTGGGAATTGAACCCAGGGGCATTCTACCTCCAAGCTACACCCCCAGCCCTATTTTTTATTCTTTATTTGGAAACAGGGTCTCACTAAGTTGCAGGGGGCCTCACTAAGTAGCTGAGGCTGGCCACGAACCTGCAATCCTCTTGTCCCAGCCTCCTAAGTACTAGGATACAAGCATGCGCCACTACGCCTTGCTCAAAAGTTGCTTTATAAAAGGTTCTGTCATGCCTTCTGTGCATGTATTGAAAATCTATAAAGACCTTACTGGGGTGATTTGGTTTCCATGCAATAGATAGATAGATAGATAGATAGATAGATTGATTGATTTTGGAACTGGTGATTGAACCCAGGGACATTCTCCCTCTGAGGTATACCCCAGTTTTATTTTTAGTTTGAAATAGGGTCTTGCTAGATTGATGAGAGTCTCACTACTTGCTGAGGCTGGCCTTGAACCTGCAATCCTCCTGTCTCAGCCTCCCAAGTACTGGGATTACAAGCGCATGCCACCACGCCCAGCTGCCCAATTTTATTTTAAAACAGGGTCTTGCAAGGTTGCTGAGGCTGTCCTCAAACCTGCAATCCTCCTGTCTCGGCTTCCCAAGTACTGGGATTACAAGCATGTGTCACCATGCCTAGCTGGAAGTCCACTTTTAAATCACAGGTCTGAAAAGAGTCAGAAAAGCACGAAGTCACAATTAGAAGTGAGTCCATGTGGCTTTGAACCCCTTCTCACCTGCAATACCCCAGGAGCTCCACCACGCAAGGCCCAGCAGACTCTGTGGCCCTCTCCCTCCCAGCACCACCGCTGCAATCCCTGCCGGGTCACCAGGAAAACAAACCATTCCGGTTAAAAGCACAGGACAGCCAGGTGTGGTGGCGCACGCTTGTAATCCCAGTGCTTGGTAGGCTGAGACAGGAGGATCGCAGGTTCGCGGCCAGCCTCAGCTACTTAGTGAGACCCTCCGCAACTTAGTGAGACCCTGTTTCAAAATAAAGAATAAAAAATAGGGCTGGGGGTGTAGCTCGGAGGTAGAATGCCCCTGGGTTCCATCCCCAGTACCGCAAAAAGTAAATAAATAAAATAAAATAAAATAAAAAATAAAAGCACAGGACAGCGTGATGTCCCCCAGATGCAAGATCCATGAAGCGCGTGTAAGGCTAACGGGAAACAGACCCAGAGGACAGAGAGAGAAAACAAACACCTGTGTCTGACTTCGTTTCCACAAAAGAGTGCTTTAGATAATGCACTGAAAAAAATGAATCCAGCCTGGACACCTTCCGGAAGGTTCCCTTTTAAATGACATCAGTGATGGCCCAGCCAGAAGGTCAAACCACCCGTGATTTCTGGATCATCTAAAAATACTTCTCTGCCTCTTGGGCCACTTCGTTCGTGAGCTTTTCAGACATCTTTCTTTCCAACTTCACTCTGCCGTATACTCCAAAGATGCGCAGCGGGTGATGGGCACAGAGTGACACAACCAGCAGCTCGCGGGGTGACAGACAGACACGTGTGCAAGGAGCCGGGGCTCGGGACAGGCCGGTGGCTCGGGGGAAGAGCGTGCACAAATGTGCCCGGGGTGTCCCGGACACTTCCCCCGCGTCCTGTTACAATCCCTCGTGGCCGCTCCCGGCGCCTGGCATCCAGAGCCACAGGCGGACACCAAGTGTCGACGTTTCCCTTTTTGATTTAAAAGTCACGTTGGGAGCATTTCGTTAAGAGATCGTGGCGGAAGCCTCGTCGCTCATTAAGCGTGATGGGAAGGGTCTGAGACATCCCTCTCCACTCACCTCCTCATTAGGGGAACTGCTGAAGCCCGTGTCACTCAGGTATAAACTAAAAGGTCAGTTCCCCAGCAAGGCGGCGGCGCGACAGGCTAGAAAACACGGTGGGCGACACCCCAGCCCGCGCTCTGGGCCCCGCCCTGCCTCGCCACGGCTCCTCTGCTGAGGAGTTAATAAATGGCTCCTTTTCCCTCATCGTTCAGGCTTTTTCCTGTGTGTAATATCAAAGTTAACCCCATCTCCCCCAGTCCCAGAGAGCCTCGCTTAGGCCGCCAGCACGGGGCCGCTCGTTCCGACCACCCGAGCCCACTGCCTCCAGGACTCTCACCGAAGTTCCCGTCGACCTCCCCCCATGCCACCAAGACTCACTGATGGGACGGTGTCATCACACCTGTGCACAGGCGAGGGGACAGCGGTGCGGGGGCGCTCAGCCAAGGGAAGGGGGCTCTGGGAGGGCCGGCTGAGTGTCGCCCACCCAATCACTCAGTCCGTGAAAGTTTCCCCAGTGTCATTTGCTGTGACTTTCCTGAGAGTTGAGGGTGCGACTAAATAAGCCGTCCGGGAAGTCCACGCTTGGGACACGCGCCCACTATCCAAGGGGACAGGCCTTCAACCAGGCACTCAGTCGGATCATACGCAGCAGGTGTGAGAAAGGCTTAAAGGGAGAAAACCGAAATTCTTTTTTCTTGTTTTTTTTTTTTTTTTGCGGTACTGGGGATTGAACCCAGAGGCTTTCTACCTCTGACATACACCCCCACCCCTTTTTTTTAATTTGGAAACAGGGTCTTGCTAGGTTGATGAGAGTCTCACTACTTGCTGAGGCTGTCCTCGAACCTGTGGTCTTCCTGTCTCAGCCTCCCAAGTACTGGAATTACAGGCATGTACCACCAAGCCCAGCTCTTAGGTTATTATTTTTTTTTGTGTGTATGTGTGGTACTAGGGATTGAACCCAGGGGCATTCTACCTCTGAGCTACACCCCCAGCCCTATTTTTTTATTCTTTATTTTGAAACAGGGTCTCACTAAGTTGCGGAGGGCCTCACTAAGTAGCTGAGGCTGGCCGCAAACCCAGATCCTCCTGTCTCGGCCTCCCAAGTACTGGGATTACAAGCGTGCGCCACCATGCCCAGCTCTTAGGTTATTTTTTTAATCATCTGTCAACAAACATTCATTCTATACCCATATTTGCCCATTGCTAGGATGATTGCCCGGAACACAGGCTTAAGGAACGCAGTTCTGTTGTTGGGAAGTTTACAGTCTTGTGGGTTGCCTGAACCTGATCCAATGGCTCTTTAAATGTGGCGCTGAAGGTGCCCTTGAACTATGATGGTTCTAGTCTTATTAGTGATGGTAAAAAAATAAAATTAACTGTTTCATGTGATGTTACTATGTCTGAAACACTGATCTGAGCATCTTATATGTCAAACAATCATATTCCGTTAGGATGCCCGTAAAGACCACAGAGTTAGCTGGACAGCTTTTCTAGGCATGGAATTTAGCACTATATAAATTAAGTCATTGGTGCAGTTGATATGATGGAGAAAAAATAATAATGGCAAGAATAAAAGAGAAGTTTTTCCAATGAAATAACCCACGCACTAACATCGCGGCTGGATACGCGGCGCTGTCATAGTGGGAACGTAGGTTCTTCCTCCGCGGATTGTCTTCCTCAACACACAACTTCTCCTGGGCTACGATGGCTGCTCCAGTCCCTGCCATTCAGACCTGCATTCCAGGCAATGGGGAGGGGAAGGAGACCTGAGGGAATGCCCCCACCCCCTAAAGATCCGATGACCGCGTCTACATTCTAAGGCCCACATTCTAAGGCCCACATCCAGCTCAAAGGAGGCTGGGAAATGTAGTCTTTAGCTGGGCTGCCATGTTTCCTGATAAAATGAAGGGTCCCATTGGAAGAGGAGCAAGGGAACAGTGGGCACTGTGGACAGCGAGGAGTCTAACCCAGGCTGCAGGACGGGCCGGCGCAGCACAGTCATGAGACTGGACACTCACGGAGGGCAAGGGAGCGCCTTCTCTCTCTCTCTACCTTCAGGACCTGACACTTAGGGGTGCCTGTTCCTTCGTAGGTACCCGGCTCAGTGCATTCAAATGCTACAACAAAACACTGCATACTGGGTAATTTGTAAACAACAGGACACTATTGTTCACAGTTCTGGAGGCTAGAAAACCCGAGATGAAGGCACCGGCAGATTCAGTGTCTGATGAGGGTGGGTGGGCACTAATCTCATTCATGAGGGCGGGGCCCTCATGCCATATCTCCAAAGACCCCACCTCTTCATACTCTCAGGTTGGATATTAGGTTCCAACGTATGCATCTGGGGAGGACAATCATTCAGACCATAGAGGTGCCCTTTAAGGAAAGAGGAGGAAATGAATGAACTGTCAAACATCATCATCAAATGCATCTACAGGCTCTTTTCCCCTTAAGAGTTAGCAGGTCAAGCCGGGCATGGTGGTGCACACCTGTAATCCCTGTACTTGGGAGGCTGAGACAGGAGGATCGAAGGTTAGCGGCCAGCCTCAGCAACTTAGTGAGGACCTCTGCAACTTAGTGAGACCCTGTTTCAAAATTTAAAATAAAAAATAAAATAAAATAGGGCTGGGGTGTCACTCAGAGGTAGAATGCCCCTGGGTTCAATCCTTAGTACCACCAAAAAAAAAAAAAATGTTAGCAGGTCAGTCACCCTCTGGTAGGACTACTCCTTGGATCTGGTTGTCTATTATCATTCTAGGGGGGACTGTCACTTAGTGGGAAAATGTCTAGATTAAATACAGTGTCTACCAATACACAGTAACAGATAAAGGCCTGGATCCCCCAAGACCAAAACTCAGGTTTGAATCTTAACTTACCCATTTGTAAACACTATGATCTTGGGCAATATTCCAATATTGTTGCTGGGTTTTTCTTTTTTTTGGGGGGGGGTTTCCTGAACAGTGATTTAGTTAATGATAGAAAGGGTGAAAATAATAAATTAGCCACCAACCCACATGGTTCTTATTAGGGTTAAATTATAAATTATATGTAAAATATTTGGCATAGTATCTGGCCTATATCTCTATTTATTGAGTTTATAAGTTTTTATAATTTTTGTCATTAACAGTAACAATAAGCCAGGGCATGATGACACACACCTGTAATCCTAATATTTGGGAGGCTGAGACAGGAGGATCACAGGTTCCAGACCAAGCTCAGCAACTTAGTGAGACTCTCAGCAACCTAGTGAGACTGTTTCAAAAAATAAATAAAAATGGCTAGGGCATAGCTTGGAGGTAGAATGTCGCTGGGTTCCATCCCCAGGACCCCCCCCAAAAAATCTTTCAAGAGCAGGATGCAGACTTCAGCAGCATCAACATCCCTCTGAGTGCACAGAAGCACGGGGAGACGGGGCAGGGAGCCGCAAGGCGAAGGCCCAGAGATAAAGACCAAGACTGAGTCTGCTTAAACTTCTGCCTCTCAGAGCTAAAGTGCACAGAGCACAAGACACCCTGGGTGACTGATAAGATGGTAATTCTTATTTAAAGGGTCTGGGGTAGGCCCTGGGATCCTGCATTTCTAGCAGGTCCCTTTACTCGAATAGCACAGGTGTAAATCATCACATTTAGTGCTTACTTAACAAAAACCCCAAGTGGGTGGTCAGAGGTGATGGAGCTCCTGGGCCTTTTGGCCAAGGTCTGACACTTGAAAGGACTTGAGATATTTCGGTATATGTCTAAGGTGACATAATGTCAGATAACATAATGTAACAGGCAATTCATATTCTTTCCTACTTAAGTGCATGTTAACATATCTAATTCCTCTACCTTGTGTACACACAAATTGTCACAACCAGCACCTCATGGTCATGATCAGAACACATGAAAGCTGTGCATGGCACAGCCGTGGCGGTGCACACTAACTACATGGTCTATTTGCTTATCTGTCTACATATGCATGCATGTATGTATCTGTGTACACGTCAACATACACACAAGTGTGTATAAGCCCATGTGTGCACAAGAGCCCCAGAGGGCCAACAGGCTCAACCCTAACCTCTTACAAGCAAAGGACTCGGACCCACTCACACTGTCCTGTGACCACGACACCAAAGTGTGGACCTGGTGTGACAGGTGGCTACGGTGGCTCTCCTTGTTATCAAAGCTGAAAAGGTAAGAAACATCCCTGTGGGCCGGGTCAGAGCTGCCCCACGAGTAAGTTTTGTTTGGCCTGAAGTGTTGTAGTTGTCCTTAACTTTAAGATAATTTTATTTTTGCACAGTACTAGGGATTGAACCCAGGGGCATTTTACCTCCAAGCTGCACCCCCAGCCCTAGTTTTTATTCTTTAATTTGAAACAGGGTCTCACTAAGTTGAGGAGGGCCTCACTAAGTAGCTGAAGCTGGTTGTGAACCTGTGACCCTCCTGTCTCTGCCTCTCTAGTACTGGGATGACAAGAGTGCACCACCACGCCCAGCTTAAGATTGTTTTTAAAGAAGGAAATTTAACCAGAAAATCTGAGTTTCGGACTTCTCCCAAAATCCAGAATCCCGGGCAATGCAGAGCCCACATCCACACACGACAACCCCTGGCTCAGGCTGGGGGCCTCCCCTGCAGAAGGGACAGTCACCAATTGTCCTATCTGTGGCCTCTGTCCCTTGGCCCCTGGAGGCCTCCGCACATGTAAACTCCGCGTCCATGCCCGCCCCCCGGGTCTTTGGCTGAGACTTTTTAACCAGTGCTGCCTGGCACAGAAAACTCTAGCTCCTCTAGGCTGACGTTGGGTGGTAACTGCCCCCTGTGTCTCCTAGAGAAAAGATCAGTCTCCTTACAGGACCTCTTTCCACACCTTTGTGTCCACCACACACCAGATCCAAATACCCTGCAGTTTTGTGCAAGGCCCTGACTCATCCCTGAGGCCCCCTAACCCTCTGTCACATGTTACCACTGCACGATGGCCCAGTGTAGAGAAGAACTGTTGGGGGGCGGAATCTGTCCCTTCCCCTACCCTTAAATGTTGACACCAGTGGCCCAAAGTCCTCACTCGCAGACGCCAGGTTGTCTCGCGCTATCTTGATATCTTTACAACACCGGGTCTGAACACACAGTTTCTTTCTGGTTGGGATCCACTAAAACATCTCTGCGCTGCTATGCCTGCAAGCACAGCGATGCTTGAGAAGAAGCAGCCCTAGTTAAAGCGCTTATAAATTACAAGTGAGGTTAAGCCAGGTCCTGCAGGTAAGACAGATATGGATACAAGTTAGGTGTTCGGGGAGGCTCCGGGGTCCCGGTGTATCATTCATAAAGAGTAGGCTTTTCCAAACTTACCACCAAAGAAGGGTCATCTGGAGTGCTTGGTAAAGTATGCATTCCCAGGGCCCTCCTTTGGAAAACAGAGCTGGGAGCCTGGGAGCTTCCGCTGCTGTAAACTTGCCCCAAGTGGTGCTGAGCACCAGGTGAGGCTGGAAACATCCATCCGGGACCACGGGGCCCAGGAGAGGCTGAGCCTGGTGCTCGTTAAATACTCAGGTGCTCATCGGGTGCGCTGGGAAGAGTCTCCCAGGGGTGCTTCTCAGAACTGTCAAAATGCAGCTTTCGCGATGGTAGGTCAGAGCGGGGCCTGGGATTCTGCATCCCTATCAGGCTCCCAGGTGGCGCTGCTAGTTACAGCCAGCCAGGCCCAACTACAGAATTTGTGAGCCACCGCGTAAAACAGAAATGCTGTTCTGAAGGCAATTAAAAAAAAAGTTTCCAGCCGGGCGCGGTGGCGCACGCTTGTAATCCCAGTACTTTGGGAGGTGGAGACCGGAGGATCCGGGTTCGCGGCCAGCCTCAGCTCGCGCTCGCTCTCTCTCTACCTAGTGAGGCCCTCCGCAACTTCGTGAGACCCAGTTTCAAAATAAAGTATAAAAAAATAGGGCCGGGGGTGTAGCGCGGAGGTAGAATGCCCCTGGGCTGAATCCCCGGTACCGCAAAAAAAAAAAAAAGTTTCCTGTCTTCTGTAGTCTCTCTCCCTCTCCCACTCTCCCTCTCTCCCTCTCTCCCTCTCTCTCTCTCTCTCTCCTTCTCCCTCTCTCCTTCTCCCTCTCTTCCTCTCTCTCTTTCCGTCTTTGTGGTATTTTTAATGCTGCGTTCCTCTGTGCACAGGGATGCTCACGGTGTGACGTCACTGGGATGGAACCCCACCGGGACAGAGGGCAACAGTGCTGGGGAGCAGGGTGCTTCAAACCTATCCCGGGAGGCGAGCAAAGCTCAGAAGGCAGGGTCCGATGTGACCTGAGGCTCCAGGGCCCCGGCACAAGTCACGTCCCACCAGCCACACTTAAAACACGAATCTAAAAATAAAACTAAGAATCTTGAAGCAATGATCCACAGACCACTAAACCCCAAGCCTGGGGCCCCCTGCTGAGCGAGTGTGGGACCCCAGGACTCTGCACTGGCTGCAAGCCCATGAAGCCAGTTTTGTTTGTTTGGTTGGTGGTTTTGTTTTGTCTTGTTTAATGAAACCTACCCTTCGTGACACTTTAAGTGTCAAAGACTTGGGGGGCTCAAATACCCATTCATTGGAAATTAGTGACCCCAAACCATTAGTATCAGGAAGGATGGCGTGGTCTCTTCTTTGCTTACTGCCAACAACTAGAGACACTGAGAAATGTTTAAAATATTATCGTCCATAAAGGAATCTGTATAGATTCATGAAAGAAATTGAAAGGCTAGAATTATTTTCATATCCAGAATAGCACCACTGAGACTAAAGGAGGAAGCATAGAACAGTGGCTAAGAAGCCAGGCGTGGTGGTGCACACCTGTAATCCCAGTGCTTGGGAGGCTGAGACAGGAGGATTGCAGGTTCAAGACCAGCCTCAGCAACTTAGTGAGACTCTCAACAACCTAGCGAGACCCTGTTTCAAAACAAAAAATAAAGGACTGGAAGTGTAGCTGGAGGTAGAATGCCTCTGGGTTCAGTCCCCAGTATCATAAATAAATAAACAAACAAACAAACAAAAAGAGTAGTGGCTAAGAAGACTGGTTCAGGAACCAGACAGGCTGGGTTAAAGTCCTATGGATCGTGGGCAGACTCTTTACTCTCCTTCCCCCTCAATTTATCTATAAAGGTCAATGATGAAGCTATTAATGTAGCTTCTACATAAGATCCTTATTAGCACCCATAAGGAACTGAGAACAAGGACTAAAGCTTTTAAAGATAAAGATGATTGAGCCGGGCATGGTGACGCCACACGCTTGTAATCCCAGCACTTGGGAGGCTGAGACAGGAGGATTGCAGGTTTGAGGCCAGTCTCAGCAACTTAGTGAGCCCCCCACAACTTAGTGAGACCCTGTTTCAACATAGAGAATAAAAAATAGGGTTGGGGTATAGCTCAGAGGTAGAATGCCCCTGGGTTCAATCCCCAGTACCGCAAAAAAAATTAATAAAAAAATAAAGATAAAGGTGATAGAGCAAGATCAGCAAACCACGGGCCTGCACCCACTGTCTTTCTTGTCAATAAAGTTTTATTGGAACACCACCGTGCCCATCTGTGTGTGCGGTCTAGGCTGATTTTGTGCTTCGATGGCAGAATCGAACAGAAGCAAGCCTAAGCCCGGCGTGGTGGCTCACGCTTGTAATCCCAGTACTTGGGAGGCCGAGACCGGAGGATCCGGGTTCGCGGCCAGCCTCAGCTACTTAGTGAGGCCCTCCTCAACTTCATGAGACCCGGTTTCAAAATAAAGGATAAAAAATAGGGCTGGGGGTGTAGCTCGGAGGTAGAATGTCCCTGGGTTCAATCCCTGGTACTGCAAAAAAAAAAAAAAAGCAAGCCTAAAATATTTACTCTCTGGCTCCTTACAGGGAAACGTTGCTGGCCCTGCAGGCAGGGCACAAAATGGTGAAATTCAAACATCTGGTCTTGGAGAGTGGAAGGTTTCACACAGGGGATTCAACCTTCAATTTGTTTAAACTACAGCTAAGTCCTCTTGAGACTGTAAAGAGCAAACCTGCGCTTTCGGATGTGACATAGATCATCCCGTGTCACGGCAGAGGCCACCATCCTTCCAGCTACAACAGCCAGATTAACTTGATTTCGCTCAGACCTTGGAATAAATCTCCCAGCTCACCCTGGGAATGCGTCTGAAGTATCTGGGAAAGCGACATAGTTTGAGAAGCCGGCAACTCCGCCCTGGCCTTCTGCAGCAGTTCTGGGCTGCCCGTGTCCACGTTCATAAATCCATGCAGACAAAAAGGTGTAGCCCATGCAGGATGCCCCCCGTTAAATGCCAGGAGAAATCTGCGTGCATCTGCTCGGAGCGGGCACCAGGGAACAGATAAGAGGACAGTCGGAGGGAACGCTCCTTCCCAGCGGTTGTGTGAGATGCTCTCAGACCACGGATCCCTCGAGACGAGTCGTTATTACAATGCCCGGTTTACACGTGGGGAAACCAAGGATCAGAGAGGTTGCGGCTGGCTGTGGTAAAGCCAGCGTTTGCCAGGGCAGTCTGGAGCCAGAGCCAACCCTCTAACCCAGGGTGGGCAAGTGTTTTCTGTAAAGGGCCTCCAGGTAGTAGACATGTTCACCTCCGCAGCCATTGGTCTGCCTCAACCACTCAGCTCTGCCTTTGCAGGGGAAAAGTCATCATAGAAGACATATGAATGAATGGGTGTGGCCATGTTCCAATAAAACTTTATTGACAAAAAAGCAGACAGCTGGCTGGATTTGGCCCACCGGCTGCGGTCTGCAGAGTCTGAGTCCAACCACGAAGTTAGACTCTTCTAATAATGTACGCTGGGGGCCTGAAACATTTCTGACCACACAATGGGGACGGAATGATCACTAGCATTATTGACTATCATTATGAAAATAAAAACAATTCTATGTCTTTGCACTAAACAGCTGGTCCAAGTCATCTCTCTTTTCCCCCAGCGCTGCGTTCATTTCTGAGCAGAAAGGCACTTTTTTTTTTAATGTAATTCCATCTTGCCGCCGCCGTCCAAGAGGGGGCTGCTACAACAAAATCCGCTGCTCCGATGGGATTTAGTCAATCACTTCGACAATACAGCTTGACCTCGGCTCTCAGCTGGGGCAGGCGTGGACGTCGGAGACGGCTCCTGGGTCACGGCGCAGCACGCTGCTGCCACACACGAAGCAGCCATCAGCCCGCGGATTGCAGCCCGACTCCTGGGGGCTCGGGAAGCCAGAATGTGCCTCGAACAATCTGTCAGCAATTAGGAGCCCAGGAAACCGGGCCCCGGCTCACCTGATGGGGAGCTGCAGAGGGGCTGGCAGTCCCCTCACCAGGGCGGGCCTGGGGGCGGTGGCAGAGGGCAGCTCATAACCCATCAAACGACAGCGTCCAGTCTGCTCCGCTATGAGGCTGTGGCTCATCCTTTGACACTGGAGATAGTCGGACCACATGTAATGGGAGCCGACAGAAATGGAGAAAAACTCCTCATTAGATCAAAAAGCAGGATCAGCCGGCGCAAGGCCCACTCTGCTCAGTTTTCCTCCGTGTTTTCTAGAAGCGGATCCCAGTCACGACGTGTTCTCCCCCCCCAAGTTCACGGGGTCAGAGGAGAACACGGACAACAAAGAGCCCCGAACGTCTGCGGCTTGTCGGGGCCGTAATTCTTCCCCACAAAGTTACCTTTCCTGTTTCTGTGAATTACTCTTACATTCTTGTAAGAGATATGGTTTGAGGTATTTATGGCGCATTCAATTCTGCTATCATTGATTTATTGAACGAAACCAGCTCGGGGAGATGATGGAAAGGCCCTAATTCCAAAAAAAAAAAAAAGAAACCCTCTTCTGTTCTGGGCACGGAGAACATTGGCTGCCCTGCTGGTCTCCTGCAGATGACCAGCCGAGATAAACAGAGGGCACCCCGCTCCCCGGCGCGGCGTGCGTGGCGCTGTGAAGGAATCAATCAGACAAAAGCAGATTATTACAGTGTCTGCAAGAGATCAAACAGTGCTGGCATGCGCACCCACACACGCCTGATTTACAGGCGAGCTGATAAAGTGCTGCGGCTCACTGTCAGGAGAACATGACAACCCCTTGGGCTCTGTGGATAAATTATTGCTGAAGCCCATGATAACATTTCTCCACCTAGCAACCAAACATAACAGGATGTGGCTTTTAGTACTAGGAGCCAAATGATACAAAGACGAGATGCACAGGAGTTTTCCGGCTTGGAAGGCGCGGGCTGAGATGGAACCGTGAAACAGGGGCTTGGCCAAAACCCACGTGCAACCTGCAGGTAGCTAATAACTCTGTACCCGAGGCCCAGAACTTTCCTAGCCTCGCGCATGCACAGAGGAGCGCGCCCCGTTTTGTGATGGATACAGAGTCCAAAGCTGCCTTCCCCGGAGCTCTGGGCGAGGAGCTGCGCTAACTGCTGTCCCTGTGGTCGAGTGGAGACCCTGAAGCATAGAGCCCAGCCTGTGTTCCCAGCGACACATGAAGTCAACTTGGAGACGACTTTGACGGATATGATGAAAGAGCCTTGAATGCCACCGTGAGAAAGATTAGCCCCTTTCTGGATTTTTTGTTGATTTTCCCAATGACAACGAGGGGAAAGTCTCCCAGTGCCCATCTTGAATACTTCTTGAACGTCGGAAAAATCTCTTTTTTAAACAAAGGGGCAAATATAGCTCACTGGAGTTCAGGAAACCAATGTTGTTTTGGTTTAACTGTTTTCGTTTTTTCTAGTCATTGTCTTTTTCAAGAGACACTGTTTTTTTCATCGATGCAGGTAGTAGCAAATGTGATTTTAAAATAAATTTATTTGGGACATGAGTTCCAGGGCAGGGAGTTTTGTCTTATTTGTCCCCTGAGATTTTGTCTTCAAAATCTCAACAGAACCTAGGGTTAGATGTCTGGCCAGAGCGAAAGCAGCTCTACCTTGGGACGGTGTTCCACTTCCTGGAAAAGTCCCCATCTTGTGCTTACTGGTGACTCCCCCATCTCTTACTTGGCACAACCTGCATGGGACCTTTAGATAACCCCTTTCCCACCTCCAGGACTCCCCGCTTTCCCACCTTAAGAACTACCCACCAGAACCTGAATTCCCCTCCTGATTAACCTATATTAACCCTTCAGCCTGGAAGTGGACCCGGCTCCATCCTTTCCTGGAGAACCCCCCCCCACCCCGTAGGTTTTATCTCAATAAAGACTACTCTGCCATAGAACTAGTCACTAGTACACAAGGAAAAACTCCACCTTGACTTTGTCTTTTTCCTGCAACTTTCAGGACAAGCAACTTGTTGGTAGCGAGGAGGGAATCGCCCCACACACCATCGGAAGGTTAAAAAATAAACAAAGGAGCTAAGGAGCCCATTAAAGTATAATCTTCAAAACACAGCATGACTCTCCTATAAATATAAAATGAGTCGTGTCAACAATGTTATTCCATTGATGAAGAAATCAATGTGGTGGCAAGATTCATTCAAAGAACAACTTGAGAAATATGGATTTGTAAGTTGGCCAAGCGAATGGCAAAATGAATCTGCTAAAAATTCAAAACTGGGTAGTTCCCAGAGGGTCACTAAGCTATAACAGTGTGGGATTATTTTGCTCCCATAAAGAAACCCACGAGTTGGCATATAAAGAGTCTAGTTCTAACCAAATAGCTAATTGCAGGCTGAACACGGTGCATTTTTCTAGATCATTTATCTTGAGTAAATTTGTTCAGCATTCACTCTGAAAAGACATGGAGTCATCCCAGTTTCATGTGCAAGTTTTGTAAGATAAAAAAGTTCTAAAGATGTGGTGTAGCCGGGCGTGGTGGCGCATGCCTATAATCCCAGTACTTGGGAGGCTGAGACAGGAGGCTCGCAGGTTCATGGCCAGCCTCAGCAACTTAGTGAGACCTTCAGCAACTTAGTGAGACCCTGTTTCCAAATAAAAAATAAAATGGTGCTGGGGGTGTAGCTTGGAGATAGATTGCCCCTGAGTTCAATCCCCAGAACTAAAAATAAATAAATAAATAAATAAATATCTGTTGCACTACTTTGTGAACATACATAACACTACTAAAAAATGGTTACTACTACTTAAAAATGGTTAACTTGAAAAACTTAATGTTACATTTTTTTAACCACAATAACAAAGGAGAATCAAGAAGAAAGAGATGGATTAATTAGCACACTTCCGACACACCACTTTCCCCACCCTATGGCGAGTTATAAATACTAGAAAGAGAAGTTTGATCAGGGGACAGAAGATGCCTGGAGCCAGTGACCCACACTTGGCCTGTCAGAGAGACAAAGAGCAACACGCCTGGCCATAACCACAGCAAGCCAGTTGGCTACAGAGCACCATGGGTTTCACCTGTACCATCAGGGACACAATGGGACCCTCCTTGGTGTCTCCATGACAGCCGATTTCAGAGGTCACGGTGGTCAGCCCAGAGGTGGCAGGATCGTTCACTATGGCGTGGACGTCCTACCATGTCTCTCTATGAGCAAAACCCTTGTTTGTACCAAACATTCCATCCACTCTGTCACTAGCACTCTGACTGGCTCCCGTCTTGCTCTCTCTATTTGGCTCATCTCAGGAGTCCTCCCTCTGTCCCTGAGGAGTCCTCCCTCTGTCCCTGAGGTTCTTCCTTATTCATTATTTATTCTTGACATAGCCCGCATCACCCACGCCCGAGCCTCATCTTATCATCTACACTTCAACTTCTTGGGAGTTATGTCCATCCCGTTTGCTTTGGCAGATTTGAATAATACAACTCATACAGCAAACCTACATTACAGAAGACCCAGAATGTGATGAGGATGAAAGAGAAATGACTAGATTAAAAGAAAAGTAAGACATATACTAATCAGATGCAGCTGTTTGTTTTTTTTTTTTTTTTTTTTTTTTTGCGGTACCAGGGATTGAACCCAGGGGCGTTCTACCTCTGAGCTACATCCCCAGCCCTATTTTTTATACTTTTATTTTGAAACCAGGTCTCACGAAGTTGCGGAGGGTCTCACTAAGTAGCTGAGGCTGGCCGCGAACCCGGATCCTCTGGTCTCGGCCTCCCAAGTACTGGGATTACAAGCGTGCGCCACCACGCCCGGCTTCTTTTTTATTTTTTATTTATTTATTTTTTTTTTGTGGTACCGGGGATTGAACGCAGGGGCGTTTCTACCTCCGCGCTATGCCCCCGGCCCTATTTTTTATACTTTATTTTGAAACCGGGTCT
>PVJS01009155.1:0-51073 GCA_004027185.1 Glis glis
GATCCTCCGGTCTCCGCCTCCCAAAGTACTGGGATTACAAGTGTGCGCCACCACGCCCGGGCAGATATTTTAAAAATATCAGACTGATTTGTTTCCTAGGACGTAATGATATATTAAACTAATTTCTTTTTAAAAAGTTTGTAAAAAAAGTGCTTCTCAGGCAATAGTTCTTCCATATATATCTATCTTTGTAATTGCACCAAGGAGCAAGGCCCTCTCCTCTATAAGATACTCACATGGTATTTATAAATACTAATGATAGGAGTTTTTTTTAATAATCATGAAGCTGAGATTTATAAGACATATGTAATTTATATATTTCAGAATTGCTATACAGGATCTGTATTAAACTAGTTCTCTAACAACCTGTGTTAGAACACTGGTGAATTTCTGGGCTTATTACAGGACCATGTCACCATTAGCATCACTATCACCACCATCATCAACGAAATGTCAAAAAGGGCAGGGAGACTGGAGGGGTGGAAATAGGTGAGTAATCAGCTTTTACTGAGAATTTATGTTGTGCTCATTGTAATAGATGTGGAAATGAAGAAATTAATTAATGTGAGCACTCAGCTAGCAAGTCGTTGACATGAAGCCAGAATCTGAATGCCAATTTCTGTGTAGCTTTTCCACCATTTAATACTTCAAGATAATGAAGTATTAAACTTACCTACCAATATACATATCAATTAGCTTTAGGAAGTAAAGAATCTTTTCTTCTCATCTGAGGTTTATATTTAGGTGAGTGTGTATGTGTGTGTGTGTGTGTGTGTGTGTGTGTGTGTGTGTGTGTATAAAATATGTAGTCTTATAATGTATTCCTCAACACAAAGACATTCAATGGACCATAGTAAACTCTTCTGCTACTCTGAGTCAACATTGTGTGTGTGTGTGTGTGTGTGTGTGTATGTGTGTGTGTGTGTGTGTTAGAGACCAGTTGTAGTTGCTGTGGGGGGAGGAAGTGGCTGGGGTAGGGTGTTAGGGGAAAGAGGAAAGTAGAAAGAAAAAATGATGGAAAATCAACTTGTAAATTGTATTCTTAATTGTATTTCTCTAATTAAAACTGAATACTTGGAAGGACAGGTGGTCTGTGAGTTGTTTTATGTAAAGACACTAGAGTATTTCTTTTTTAATTTTTTTGGGGGGTACTGAGGATTGAACTCAGGGGCAGTCTACCTCTGAACTACACCCCAGCCCTTTTTATCTTTTGTTTGGAAACGGAGTCTTGCTAGGTTGCTGAGAGTCTTGCTAAGTTGCTGAGGCTGGTCTTGAACCTGCGATTCTCCTGTCTCAGCCTCCCAAGTACTGGGATTACAGGCATGCATCACCACACCTGGCTAAAACACTAGAATATTTCTTAAAGAATATTTATAAAACCTTAGGAAAGATTCATTTTAGCAAGCCAAACAATAGATGGACAGTAAAAATAGACTCATGCTAAGAAAAATAGGGAATTTATACTTAAACTTTTCTTCAGTAACAGCAAAATAAGTATGCTTACTTTACTCAAGGTCAAAATAAAAACAATATTAACAATAACCAACATAATTAAAATTTATTTCCTCATTTATTAATTCAATCTATCTACTCTGTATTAGAAGATTGCTGAAAAAAGTCCAATGGAGATAGAAATTATATAATTGTTTATTTCCAAAGACACACCACTTTAACTCATGATGTACCTTGCTTTTAAAACTGTGTTTGGGCCTATTTCATTAAAATGTCTTAGTAGCCTTGATGGACGCTCAGATGGCTCACAGGGTTCATTTATTCAGATCTTAAAATCCGAGGAGCAGCCAGGGAGGGAGGGAGAGGATGGTACCAGCAGAGCAGTGTGCTTCGGCAGCCTGGACAGCTGGAGGTGCCGGTTCAGATTGCCTCCTTTACCCGGCTCACTAATTCCATCATTGCCAATGTAGAAAGTGAGATTCAAACCAAAAGGACTAAGTATTGATCTCAAATCAAAAGACAAGCCAGGTGTGGTGGTGCATGCCTGTAATCCCAGTACTTGGGAGGCTGAGACTGGAAGCTCGCAGGTTTGAGGACAGCCTCAGCAATGTAGTGAGGCTCTCGGCAACCTAGTGAGATGAAATTAGCAACGTGTGCATGTATGCTTCTACCACCCTGAAACTCATCAAGATGTATGATTACAATGCACCAATAAATAAATAAATAAATAAATAAATAAATAAATAACAAAGTATGTCACTGTCAACATGATTTACAATATGATGTGAGACCATAATGCACCAATAAAAGCATATTTAAAAAAAAAACAAAGAATAAAAAGGGCTGAGAGTATAGCTCAGAGGAGGAAGAATGCCCCTGGGGTCAATCCTCAGTAACACACACACACACAAAGACAAATAGTGATAATTCACGGTAGATGAAGCACAGTTATAAAGAAATCCACGCAGAAGCTTTCTCTATTTTTTAAATGATTTTTTATAAGAATGGAGGAACTGTAATTTCTTCATTAAAAGTGGTTAAAAATAAATTCTTTGAGACAACTTACATAATTGTTCCCCAACTTTCTGGGACAGGGAAAAATCCACAGTTTTGCCAGATGGAATCTCAGTTAGTGATCACTGCCAATAAATAAGTGCTTTGAGCACATTTTCCTGGAACGGGCTTCCCCGGGCATGACTTTCTCCAAGTCTCCCTGGGGAGTCCAGATAATAGTGTTTCTGTTCTCACAAAATAAGTCATGTCCGACACAACAGCTGCTGCCACACCTGAGATCAGCTGCCTTAAATTGTCCCGGAGACCTTTTACCCAATTAAATGACATTTCCTGACAAGGAGAAGCAGGCTTCAACAGGGCTTCTGTACAGACACATCAAAACTGTTTAGTGTGATATGGTAATGAACTAACTGACTGTCCATAAAACATAAGATAAACTCTATTTCTGAAATATGGACTACTGGAGCCAAGCATAAACTCTCCATGTCAACTCACTGGCTGGGAAAACTAATTTACTTTAAAACAAAGTAGAATGCTTTGCTCTGAACCAGTCCAATAAATGAATAAGCAAAAACATATTTAAAAAGAAAACAGGGGGAAATAGCAATTATTTGTGTTACCAAGAAGGCCATATTTTATTAAAAAAAATTGTGGTATTAGTCCTTAAAGTGTCAAAACCCCTAGTGAATTTTAAATGATCTGATTTAAAAAACATTAAACTTGTCATAAAATTGAAAAAAGTGTGTATATATGTGTTTATATCTTCTCTTAGTGCTATATATAGCATTATTAGAATTCATAATGAAACCAAAAAACTTTTTTCTCATTGAATTTTAGTGAGAAAATACATAAATTGGAAAAAGAAATTTCAAACAAATTAGGAAATAAACTGGACTTATAAATAAGTAAAGCTAATAAAACTACTGCCCCCCTCAAATAGGCACAAAATTAATTCATTATTTAAATAATGAAAATGAGGAGCTGTGTGTGGGGCCACACACCTGTAATCTCAATACTTGGGAGACTGAAACAGGAGGATAGCAGGTTCAAGGCCAGTCTCAACAACTTAGCGAGGCCCTCAACAACTTTGTGGGACCCTGCTTCAAAACAAAAATTTAAAAAAATAGAGCTGGAGGTGTAGCTTGGAGGTAGAATGCCCCTGGGTTCAATCCCCAGCACCACACACACACACACACACACACACACACACACAAACACGCACGCGCACATGCGCGAGGAAGGAAGGAAAAGAAAGAAAGAAAGAGGCCAGGCATGGTGATGTGTGCCTGTAGTCCCGGCAGCACTCAGGAGGCTGAGGCAGGAGAATCGCTTGAGACAGGAGTTCATTCAAAACCAGCCTGGGCAATACAGAGAGACCTGGCTCAAAATAAATGAATACAAATACAGTGTTGTAGTAGGAATTTCACTATTTTCATGTATCAAAACATGTTTTACACCTTAAATGCATACAATAAAAATACTACATAGATAAAAATACATTGAAAATTAATTTTAATTCCACAACTCTCCAAAATACTACTTCAGGAAGAAAACTTAAAAACACAAATCAATCTAATTTTAAAAGTCTAGAAACAGCCTAGTGAAAAAATTTAAGAACTATAAGTATCTCCAGAAACAATATGCTCCTAGACTTCAAATTATTCTATAGGAAATACATAGTACAGAATTTAGCCAAACCAAGTGGCTGACAACTTTGTTAAGAAAAGTTTAGAGCTATTATTCTCTCTCTCCCTTCCCTGTCCATGAATCCATTACCACCACCTGTTCTCTCCCATCTCCTTCCCTATTTAAATTTTCACTGCTTAACCTCTACACTATAGTTTTTTTTTTCTAATCGGTTTTTACTGATTTTGGTCTTCACTCTATGTCCAGACTATACAGAACTGATCTTACTAAACACTGCTTTAATCATGTCAAAAAGCATTAATTGCTCTTCATTGCTTACAAAGTCCAAATTCTGTACCCATCGAGCAGGGCCCTCCTTCTCCACAGGAACTAGGGCGGGTCACTTTAGCCCCAAACACCCTCTGCTCTCTCACCACTAGTTTCTGTTGAGGCATTTCCTGAGCTGGCAATACCCACCCTAACTCATACCACTCACCCAACAAGACCCAGTCTGTCTCAGCTCCTCATATGTTGCCCATTCCGATTCCCCCATTCAGGGATTTCATCTTTCCAAATGCGTGACGTCATAATTGCAAGTCCCAAAGCAGTTTAGTTGTCACTCAACATAAGTTCTCGATATACACTGAAAATAACAATTACCACTTCCTCCTTGAAGCATTAGCCATCCTTGATTTAAAATATTTTTATATTATAAATTATACAGTATATGTTCATAATAGAAAACAAAACATACATACAAGAAGATAATAGCCAAAATCATACAAATTATGTAACCAAAGTTTAATAAATTCTAACTTCACATATAATAAAAATTTATATAAAATGTGCTTAATGCACTGAACTATATATTTAAGAATGGTTAAAATGGTAAATTTTATGGTATGCATGTTTTACCACAATAAAAATGAGATTATGTTGTAGGCAATATTTTGTAATATTATTATTTAAAAATTAGTAATATATTTCTATGACATTTCTAATTCTCAAAAATGTTTTTTTGTGACTACATTATATAGAAGCAGCTCTTAAGTTATATGGTCCAAATACCCATAGAGATCCCTGAGACTCTTAGGGGAATACACAAGGTAAAAATTGTCACAGTCATACTAAAATGTTACCCACTTTTTTCACTCTGATTTGCTTATAAATGTACAGTGAAGTTTTTCAAAGGCTACATGATGATTGATACAGCAGCAGATTTCTGCAGAAGCAGAAATGATAATCCAGCCATAAAAGAGCTACTAGCTGGGTGTGGTAGCACACACTTGTAATCCCAGTACTTGGGAGGCTGAGAACGGAGGATCCGGGTTCGCGGCCAGCCTCAGCTACTGAGACCCTTCGCAACTTAGTGAGACCCTGTTTCAAAATAAAGAACAAAAAATAGGGCTGGGGGTGGAGATCGGAGGTTGAATGCCCCTGGGTTCAATCCCCAGTACCGCAAAAAAAAAAAAAAAAGCTACTAAAGAGTTTTGCCAAAATGTAAAGCAACGCGATTTTATCACTCTACTTTTTTGGTTTTGGAAAAGATAATTATATCTCATAAAATATTATTTAGGTTAAAATGATTATTACTGTCATTTAAAATAGTGATAATATATATTTAAAAATTTTCAGTTTTAATTTCTTATACAATAAATATCAGTACATGTAATCCACATGAGTGAAAATCCGTTGTGTTCTTAGTAATGTTTACGCAAATATCAAATGGTCATGAAACAAAACTACTGTTGTTTAGAAAAATATAAATTTGTCACAGTTAATTGTTAACTTTATACTGTTAAAACACTGAAGATGGGGAAGGGGTGCTAAAATTAAAATGTTGTGAACCAAACCTTGGAGCTCTTTCTTTCTGCACATTTAGAATAATTTCCTGGAGATAATGAGACAAAAGAAAATAAGCATTTTAAACAGTTTTACAGTGACAAATTTTATTATAGGACTTACACATCTGCCTGCAGCTAATAAGTGCTTACTTTCCAGTATGCGCATACATACTGGGAGGTGTAGCTCCTCATTATAGTGAGACTGAACACTGCTTCATGTGTTTATAAATCTTTTATATGTATTTCTACTCTTGTGAATTAACTATTCATATCACTTTAAAGTTTTCCTATTGTTTGTGTTTTTATTGTTTTGTAAGTGCTCTTTTTATTTGAAGAATATTAAATGTTCTTTCTATACATGATTCAAATACTTGTTTTTTTTGTGGTACTGGGGATTGAACCCAGGGGCATTCTACCTCCAAGCTACACCCCCAGCCCTATTTTTTATTCTTTATCTTAAAACAGGGTCTTGCTAAGTTGTGGAGGGCCTCACTAAATAGCTGAGGCTGTCTGCGAACCCGGATCCTCTGGTCTCAGCCTCCCAAGTATTGGGATTACAAGCGTGCGCCACCACGCCCGGCTATGATGCAAATACTTGTACATCATAGTATTTGTTTTGTTCTTGGGTGTTAATTATTGACATTTAGAATTCTAAGGATGTTATCTTGTTAAATCCCTTTCTTGTACTCTATATTTAGAATCTCCTTTTTGGCTCTAATGTTACATAAATACATACCTATATTTTCTTTCAATACTTTTGCTACTTCATTTTTATGCTTAAATATTTAATTCATTGGGATATATCAATATGGAATATAATGATGAAGCTGGAGCTAGAAGTATAATTTTGGAGGCCATATGAGTAGAGATGATATTTAAAACTATGGAACTGGCCAGGAGTGGTGGCCCATGCCTATAATCCCGGTACTTGGAAGGCTGAGACAGGAGGGTCACAGGTAGGAGGTCAGCCTCAGCAAATTAGTCCCCTTAGCACTGGGGGTGTGGCTTGGAGATAGAATGCCCCTGGGTTCAATCTCCAGTACCAAAAGAAAACACCATCAATGACAATAGTAAAACACATGGAATAGAATGAAAGCACCCAAGAATGTGAATAGATTGAGGTCAGTGGACTGGGCTGGGAGGGGCTCCGAACTTGAAAGGTCTGGAAAAGAAGCTTCTGCAAACGAGATGAAGAAATGGTGTGCAGTAAGACAGGAGGAAAGCCAGATGATGTTTCCATAGCAAAGCAAAGGAAGTGTTTCAAAAAGGAGTGGTCAGTTGGGTCAAACGGTGTTGAGAGACAGCAAAATGAGAACGGTAGACAAATCTTTGGATTTGGTAAGATTGAGGCTGCTGTTCTTAATAAGAACATATTCGGTGGTATGTGGGTTGAAGAAAGAATGGGAGGAAAGGCTATGGCAAGAGCAAGTGCATATAATCCTTTACCAATGATTCACACTAAAGAAGGATATGGTTTCTAGGGAGGGATTTAAAAAATGTTGAGAACTATTATGTTCTTTGCTGATGAGAACGGTCTAGAAAAAGGAGGAAAGTGATGTCATAGAGAGGGCTGTCATTATCGGAACACAGTCCCTAAGTGAGTGGCAGGGAATGGGGTTCAGAATGCAAGGACAACGGTGACATCAGAGAAGCACACTTTGGTTTGTCCATTGGGTGAGGGCCCCAATGCGCATATGTGGGTGGAATTGGGAAATAGGAGGCTAAGTGCAGTCGTTTTGGGTGGCTGCTATGAAATAAGATCAAATATTTGGTGGTTCTGTATTATTTTATAGATATAAGCCATGCTCTTATCTCTACTGAACTTAAGTTCATGTTCTTAGGAAACAAAGCTGGTAAGAGGAAAAGTGCTAGGATCCTGATTTTTTTTTTTTTTTGGTATTAGGGATTGAACCTAGGGGCATTCTACCTCTGAGCTACACCCTCAGCCCTTTTTGTTTTTTACTATGAAACAGGGTCTCACTAAGTTACTGAGGCTGGCTTCAAACCTGTGGTTCTCCTGTCTCAGCCTCCCAAGTACTAGGATTACAGGCTTGAGCCACCACGATCAACTAGATCCTGATTTCTTTTCTTTTTTTAAAAATTAGTTTCATATTTTTGGCAAGGGGGACAAGAAGATAATTCAAAGGGAAAAGAATAGCTTTTTCAGCAAATGGTGCTCTAACTGGATATCCACCTGTCAAAGAATGACGTTGGATACAGACCTCACACAACATATAAAAATTAACTCAAAATGATTCAAACACCTAAATGTAAGAGCTAAAATTATAAAACTCTTAAAAGAAAATGTAGATGTGAATCTTCATGATGTTGGAGCAGGAAATGGTTTCTTGGATATGACATTAAAATCATAAACAAAATAAAAGAATGGATTGATTTCATCAAAATTAAAAACTCCAGTACTTCAAAGGGTACTCTATAAAAATTAAAACAACAATTCACAGAATATAAGAAAATATTTGCAAGTCATATGTCTGATAAAGGTCTTGTATTCAAAATAAATAATTTTTCCAATGTATCAAAAAGAGACAACACAATTTAAAAATGAGCCAAGAGCTGGGCATGGTGGCACATGCCTGTAATCCTAGTAGTAAGTAGGCTGAGACAGGAGGATCCTAGGTTCAAGGCCAGCCTCAGCAACTTAGCAAGACCCTCAGCAACTTAGCAAGATACCGTTTTAAAAAATAAGAATAAGGGTGCCGGGCGTGGTGGCGCACGCTTGTAATCCCAGTACTTTGGGAGGCGGAGACCGGAGGATCTGGGTTTGCGGCCAGCCTCAGCTCTCTCTCTTTCTCTCTCTCTCTCTCTTTCTCTACCCCCCATCTCTCTCTCTCTCTCTCTCTCCTTAGTGAGGCCCTCCGCAACTTCGTGAGACCTGGTTTCAAAATAAAGTATAAAAAATAGGGCCGGGGGCGTAGCGTGGAGGTAGAACGTCCCTGCGTTCAATCCCCGGTACCGCAAAAAAAAATAAATAAATAAATAAATAAAAATTTAAAAAAAGGTCTGGGGATGTAGCTCAGTTATAGAATGCCCCTAGGTTTAATCCCCAGTACAAAAAAAAGGGGGGGATTGAGAATTTGAAAAGACATTTCTCTAAAGAAGATATAAAAATACCACTTTAGAGCCAGTAGGATGGCTATAATAAAAAAAATACAGACAATAACAAATGTTGGTGTGGAGAAATTAGAACCACCATAACTGCTGGTAGAAATGCAAAATGGAGCAGTTGCTTTGTTGTTCCTCAAAAAGTTAAATGTAGGCTTACAATAATGACTTAGCAATCCTACTCCTCAGCATATACCTAAATTAAAAACATATGTCCACACAAAGACTTGTACTAAATATTCATATTAGCATTATTCCTAATAGCCAAAAAGTAGAAGGAACTCACATGTCCATTACGAATGAATGAAGAAAACGTAGTATACACCAGGAATGAAGTACTGATACAGGACTACAATATGGATGAGCCTGCAAAACATGCTAAGTGAAAGTAGACAGAAAACACAGACTGTGTGATTCCACTTATATGAAATGAAGAGTTAAAGGGAGCTTCACAGGGAGGATGAAATTTTAAGTTGACTATTGGCAGAGTGGGAAGAGGACACTCAAGATGAAGGGAATCATGTTAGCGAAGAACCTGAGGTATGAAACCCCTGAGATACATTTGAAAATAGTGCAGTGGTAATGCAGCCTGGCCATATGATAGAGAAGTGCAGAAGAATGAGTAGGCAGGCTCATCTGGATTTTAAGGCCTTAAATGACTTGGACTTCATGCAATGAAAAGTCCTCTTTGCTTTCACAGCACCTCTATGAAGCCACTTTGAATCCTGCTTCTATTATATATTATGGTAACCACTTAGTAGTTTGTTTCATCAGGGCTCCAAAAGGTAGAAATCTCACCTTCATTCCCTCTGTCTCCTCTGGGCCCGGTGCATAGTGTGCAGTATACAGAACACGCCCAACAAGGGTTTGTTGACTTATTGCAAAAATAAATCTAGCTGAGACCACAGCAGTCCAGATACTCACTAGTCATCCATCTGCCACTAGAAATAACCTGAATTTCCTTACCATTCTTTACCTTCTCTTTGATCAACCACTCATACTGTAATCAGAATTAGAAAACAAAGTTGTGCTTCAGTTGAAGTTTGGATCCTAGCAAAATGTCAAAAATTTGAGTATTATAGCAATTGTATTGAGGGGCAGATTTTGGTGACTAGGTAGAGAAATATCTGTCGTTTAATAATCAAAATACTGAGAGAAGGATCAGAGACTTTCATTTTTAAAAGGAGATTGAAGTTAAACACTGGAAAATATTTTTAATAGCTTTTTAGCCTATATGAAATAGTTCATCTAAAGACCTTGGGATATTTGTCATGAGAGCTAGTGGTAGTCAGGAACAGATTAACAAACTGTCTACAGAGATATAGTTAGGCATTATTTTCTAATCCAGTCTGGGACCTTGGGGCCCTTTTCAA
This sequence comes from Glis glis, assembly GCA_004027185.1. Classification (NCBI taxonomy): domain Eukaryota; kingdom Metazoa; phylum Chordata; class Mammalia; order Rodentia; family Gliridae; genus Glis; species Glis glis. The sequence goes on from PVJS01009155.1 coordinate 10,433, forward strand.
ATTTATTTTTCTATAAACCTTTGTTATGAAGGCCAAAGAGTGGGAGCAGTTCAGAAAACGAGGGCTCTGTAGGGGAACTGTGGGGTCGTGTTCACAGCATGCTTCTCACAGGGCAGTTTTAAACTCTCCTTCACTTGCATGGGAGCTATTGCAAGAGCCCTGCACAGACAGCAGAACAAGTATAAAATCTGGCAATTTTTCATATTATATTGCACTTGATAGGGTTATGAATCTTGTAGTTAAGAATCCTAATTTCATTTCAGCTTCACTAGACAGTTAGAAATCCTGAAACTTGGCTCCAAGTAGCAGAGAGTGAAACACTATAGGGAACAAACACATGTTCAGGAAGTAATTGGAGAGCCCTTTATGAAGTACAAACACAGCATAGTTATGACTGCTTTTTTTGCTGGCTGGACTTCAGAAATGAAGAAAGTTCTATTTAATAGCAGGAGTTTTAATACTTGATAGCTTGAAGGGAAATGGGTACAGCTAATGTTGAATATTAATTCATTATTAATATTACAGAAAGTTTGATTCTTATGAAGTATTTTACTGTAATATATTACTAAAATATGAACCATTCTTTTTTGGCAAGCATCGTAAGGCACAAACTTTCTGCCACAAGTACAGAGCTGGACAGACAGAGATGTTATGAATCTCGTAGAACACGATGTGTTTCTCCTCTATAAATAAGCAGCATGTTACTGATAGAAATGCAATGAGATGACACAGAGATTAAGCAGGGACAGTGAGAGGGCACAGCTGTTCCGACTTCTATGTTATCTCTAAGGGTGTGTAGGACGGCATTCTCTTGGGTTAGTACTTTCTGAGGACTGTAAGAGAGAAAACTGACACACAAGATTCTATTATTTTAGAGTTAGTCTTCAGTCTCTGAGAGGTCCAGGTCAGCTAGTTGAAGACAGGTCAGTGCCCTCATCTGGCAGGGAACTTAAATCCAAGCTAGGTGCAAATAATATCTCAACAATAATGACTATCGGAGCAGCCACCTGGTGCGTGCCTGCAGCTCCTGCAGTGGATGCAGAGGAAATGTAAGACGCAGCCCCTCTCCTCCAGGGATTCACATTCAGGTTGGAGAGAGATTTATAAACACACAAAAGAAGACTGGCAGGAAGTAACTGTAAGATAATCACAAGGCCCATATTTAATCTCAGCCTGTCAACTAAATATGTGATCTTGGATAATTCACCTAGCTCAATAAACACTTAGGAAATGAATGACCTTTTCAGAACCTTGGTTACTTCATCCAAGGTCACTCTTCAGACCTGAAATTCTTTCTTTCTAGAGAGCTACTTGATAAAACTGTGATATGGCTGAATAAAGTTATTATAATTTTTAGAGCCAATGTCAAGATAAAACCTGACACATGATTTGATCTTGAAGAGAATACCTGGAATAAAGATAAAGAGTGGGTTATGTGGGGGCTATAGGTATGAAAGAAAGGCAAGCACAGTGTTACAGGTTAGGTCTAGAATGTTCCCCAACGGCCCATGGGTTCAGGGCTTGGTCTTCAGCCTGTGGCTCTATTGGGAGCTGGTGGAACCTTTAGGAGGTGGGGCCTGGTGGGAGGAAGTTAGATAACTGAGGGTGTGCCCCTGAAGGAGGAACTGGGACCCTGACCCCTTCACTCTCCTCCATTTCCCACCCACCATGAGGTGAACAGACCCCCTCTGCCGCACACTGCCTTTTATGATGTACTGTGCTGCCACAGGTGCAAACCAACAGGGCCAAACTTTGCTCCTCATAGGTTGATTATCTCAGGTATTTTGTCCCAGTGACTAACACACCTAGAGGTAGGGGGATGAGGGCTGGAAAGGTAGGTAGAGGATGGGCATTTTCTTGTAGGCTATCACAGCAAGCTATAAAATAGTCTGAGCAGGGGTGAGGTATGTTTGAACTTCAGTGTCTGCAGAGGTGGCAAGGGGTAGGGAGTCAAGGGCAAAATAAAGAGTGACAATGTCCAAGAGCATTCTGGAACTGGCTGGCTCTGTGGAGTCAGGGATCAGGAAGGGCTTGGGCTGTCGGAGGGAAGACATGCCTGCTAGTCAGTGGCTGATGAGGAAGGTTCAGCAGAGCATTGTGGGCAGGAGATACAGATCCCAAAGCCATCAGAGATAGATTTAGGACCTGTAGACATAGACAAGGGAATGATTTGTGTGGAAAAAATGAACCTGGTAGGCTGGTGGAGTGGGGAAAATATAGTAATTATCTAACCACGAGGTGATGAAGGCCTAAATTAGGGTTGAGGTCATAAGGGGAAAAATGGGGGAAGGGATGTTAGAGGCACTGAAAAGGGAATACTAACAGGATCTGGTGACTGACGATATGAAAGGACTGGGTCTGGCAGATGAGGAATGAGATACACAGCAGAGGTGAGAAGGACAGAGGAGACAATGAGCTGCTTGGGCACTGTGAGCTCATGGTAATGGCTGGCGCGGAGACTGTCCGGCAGGCACTGGAGACGTACGATTGAGGAAAGGGCCGAGGCATTGATGTGAAAATTATTCTGTGGCCAGGCGTGGTGGTGCATACCTTTAATTCCAGTACTTGGGAGGCTGAGATGGGAGGATCGCAGGTTTGGGACCAGCCTCAGGAACTTAGTGAGGCCCTCTGCAACTTAGTGAAACCCTGTTTCAAAATTAAAAGTAATATAGGGCTGGGGGTGTTGCTTAGAGGTGGAATGCCCCTGGGTTCAATCTCCAGTAACAGACACCCACTATATATACATACATATGTATGTATATATACATGTATATACATGTATATATAATATATATGTATATATACATACATATATACATACATATATATATATATACACACACACACACAATGTAAATATATATATATATACATAGCCATAGAAGAGATAGCAGACAGAACAGTAGCAGACAACCAAGAGAGGAGACTTGGAAAACACAGAATTTGGGGGACAGGGAAGGGACATTGCAGTGGGAGGAAACAAGACAGGAAGTATGGGGGAAATAGGGGAAATTTTCAATAATTGGTGAAGCACCACAATACATTCAGCCCCATTAAAGTGTTTTGTTAAAGTAAACAAAAACAAAAACAAAAACCAAGGCATGAAATATATTCCTGTGTGAGACACAGAAATAAGTCCGGAAGACTACGTGACCAAATCTGACAGAGAAGAGTGAGAGAGAATTGTGAAGCCAGGGAGTCAGTGGGAGCTTGAGCCTTAACAGTGATGTTTAATTTTATATATTCCCTAAGTAACTAAAATGTTGAAAATTAATAAAAGGAATAAATAGATCAGAAAGCACTTTTAGACTCAAAGAAGTCTCTTGGGCAGAATATGCTCTCCCACCTAAGGATCTGGTTTTAAGACACATTAAAAAGTGGTTTATTGTAGTTTCCCCTCACTTATCTATCAAATTAAGAACACAACTGCAACATAAGTGAGGATATTTTTTTAATTTTATATATGTTTTTGGTTTGTTTTCATGTTGGGGATTGAACCCAGGGGCATTCTATCTCTGAGCTACACCCCCAGCCCTACTTTATTTTTTACTTTGAAACAGGGTCTCACTAAGTTGTTGAGGGCCTTACTAAGGTGCTGAGGCTGGCCTTGAACCTGGGATCCCCCTGTCTCAGCCTCCCAAGTACTGGGATTACAGGCATGTGCCACCACACCTGGCTATTGAACTCTATATTCTTCATCATATTATTTTAGGTAAATACTTGACATAGTAATAGCTATTTATTACCATTACAGAAAATGAGTATTTCAACTTCTCCTCATCACTTAATCTCTTTATGTAAGATTCATGTACAAACGTTCATTAATTGTCAAAGTGTCTCTAGGAGTCTCACCTGGAAAGGAGACTATGAACTTCTGCTGACACTCAGACCTAATGACACTTTTCTTAGCGTCACAAAGCTCACCTTAATCCTAATAGTGTACCAGCCAACTCTTCTGCTGATGGGCAGTGGGACTAGGGTTTTGGGTGTGGTGTGGTGTGGTGTGGTGTGGTGTGTGTGTGTGTGTGTGTGTGTGAGAGAGAGAGAGAGAGAGAGAGAGAGAGAGAGAGCGTGCACCCACAATGTTGTAGCTTTGTCTTTCTGTTTCCATGCCTCCCTGAAAAACTGATTACTTCAAAAACCTTTGATTATAGCACAGGAAGCTACAAATGGGAATCCTTCCAGGATGAGAAAACAAAAGGCCTTTTCCTCTCTGCCTCCTTATGAATTACCTTTCAGGAGGACCTGACCTTTATTCCTGCCACCATGTTCTCTGTTATATTTGAAGAAAAGTGTGAAGGAACACATTCTATTAAAATGTAACAGAAACAATTCTCTCTGTAGATAGTATTCACTCATAACAATAGTTGTATTTTAGCAATTTGCAATCATGCAACTTTCGTTTATCTGTTTTTGTGCTGGGGCAAGTGCTCTACCCCTAAGCTATACCCAAGCCCTATATTTGTATTTTTTAAAATAGTGTTGCTGAAGTATAGTTTTCATATTATAAAATCCGTCTATTTCAAGTGTACAATTTAATGATTTTTTAGTGACTTTACCGAGTGGTGTAACCACAACTAAACATCAGTTTCGAAGCAAGTCTCTGCCAGTATCTCTAAGATCAGCACGCTTGTCCTTGGTACTTACACTGGGAAGGTCCAGGCACACACTCCTTTAAAACAGATAGGCTGGACTAAAATTATGTTGTTTGGTCTACTGTGAATTTTAGTAACATTCACATTTTTATTGCAAAAACAGAGTTCTTAACAGTATTTTAGGAATTGCTGCTGTCAGTTTTAGGCGCTATAGATAGGCTAGCTAATGCTTTCATTGAAGGAAATGAACGTGTCACTGAGCACTTTTGCCTCTGGCTCTGAATTTAGTACAAACTAGATCATTCCACTGAGCTCTAACATAATCAAAAATATTTACTCCTAAGCTGTTCTCTAGAGCCACTCCAATTGCAAAAGCAAGATTCCATGGGGATTTGATAAATGTTGCTTATATGATTCTATCTTCCATGCTAATTGAAAAAATTTATAGAAATGCAGAAAAAACAAATTTATTCATCAAACAATATTCTAAGACAGAAACCAGCCAACGAGTAATAAAACCAACTCCCCTTTGGGCTCTCAAAACGACACATTTTAAAATGGAGTACTCCTTTAAGTTTTTATTTTTATAGCCACTATCTAAAGAGCAGAAACATAATATATACTTGTTGATAATAACTGATCTTCATTACATTTCAAGATGAAATGAGACTATGTATAAGGTTGGAAACATAGAAAAAAGATTGAAGTTAGTCAATATGGAAAAAAATACTGTTACATGGTCTGAACCCATAAAATTCAAAATTATCAAAAACAAAAATAAGCTATGAGTCAAAAAAATTCCTTCTCAAAAGCCCCAGACATTAACCTTTACCCTACAATTGAGAAATCATTGGACACTTTATGATTCAGGAAATTTTAGTACCTAAGGGTTCTTTCTTTCCTGGTCTTATCTATGTTTTTTAACTGATATAGTAACTCTGCTGAAAAACAAATACCAGTGTATAAATGTGTTAAACTGATTTTAATAGTTGCAAACAGAACGATTTTGTGTGCTTGTTTCTGAACTAAACCAGGCTTATCAGATCAAACAAGAATAGATGCTCTAATTTTTTTCTCCTTTCTTCAAAGAGCAATCTAAAAGTTCAATGCTAGGAAAAGCTCAGCTTAAAGACTTCTTGACAATCCCTTGAAAAAGAGTTGGTAAGCTAAGCCAAATAATGGATCTAAGAATGATGGTAAAACCATGTATTCTACACATACCACCAATCTTTAATACTGGGGCAACTAATAAACTGTTATGGAGAAAAGTGGAAAAGACATAGGAAAAGTAGTGGTGTACGTGTATTTTGTATATACATACACACACTTGCATTCATTTATTTTCTAATCTAAAATGCATGAACTAGCCAATATCTTGTTCTGGTAAGTAACTACCAATGAAAACAACTTCATTTTGTTGTTGGTTGGTACTAGGGATTGAACCCAGGGGCATTCTACTTCTGGGCTAGAACCCTAGCCTTATTTTTAATTTTTTATTTTGAAGCAAGGTCTAAGTTATTAAGGCTGGCCTTGAACCTGCGATCTTCCTGTCTCAGCCTCCCAAGAACAGGATTAGAGGCATGTGCCATCATGCCCAGCTCATAACTTCATTTTTAAGAAATGAAGACTGGCATATTTACCTATTCTGTTACTTTACAGATATATAAAGGATTTATTAATATTGATGATGTCCAGTGTCTTTTTATAAACGTTATCTAATTTACCTCACATGTAAGTAAATCAAAAGTAAAAATCTCTGCAGATCCAGCAGGTCTATGACTAGGTGGTTGAACAAGTGTGTCTACGTGACGGTGATAGCGAGGCTTGGCGTGGACAATGTGGTTCTACCTGAGGATGCTTGGCTGTACTTTAAAAATTGGAAAGCATATAAGAAATTCATAAACACAAATGTGCATTTGCTCTAACTGGGGCCACTCCATGCTGACCACAGGAACAAATGGTGGCCAGAGCCATGGTCACCTCTGCTGTCCCTCTGTCAGCTCAGTTCTTGGTTTGTTTCTCAGAAATACATTTATTCTCCAAACATAAAGCTCTTTTCTTGTTACCTGCAGAGGCAAGAGATTTTTTACCTTTCATTTTCTGATTAGACAAAAGAAAATATTATAAATAACAAAAATTTAAATTTTCTTTCATTATTTCACTTAAGGCATTCTTGGGATAATTCTTTACATGATAGCTCCAGCCATCAGCCACGTGACCCTGGTTTTATTTATTTTTATTTATTTATTTATTTATTTATTTATTTATTTATTTATTTATTTATTTTGCGGTACCGGGGATTGAATGCAGGGGTGTTCTACCTCCACACTACGCCCCCAGCCCTATTTTTTATACTTTATTTTGAAACCGGGTCTCACGAAGTTGCCGAGAGCCTCACTAAGGAGAGAGAGAGAGAGAGAGAGAGAGAGAGAGAGAGAGAGAGAGAGAGAGACAGACAGGGAGAGAAAGAGAGAGAGAGCTGAGGCTGGCCGTGAACCTGGATCCTCCGGTCTCTGCCTCCCAAAGTACTGGGATTACAAGCGTGCGCCACCACGTCTGGCATGACCCTGGTTTTTAAACTAGAGAAGAAAACTTTTAAATGGTCTAGTGTTTTTTTATTTATCTGTGCTTCTCACTCTTTTCTTAACTTTTCCCCACTGGCCAAGGCTAATTCCTCTCCTGATTATGACCTTCCTCCTCCGCTGTCTCTGGCCAGCTACCTGCATTTTCTCTTGGAGGCCCTCCACCTCCTGGCTGGCAACATCAGCCTCTTCCTCTTCACCATTAAGCACATGATCCCACCTACATTTCATTCATTACAGTATTTTAATTCCTCAATAGAACAAAGCAACACACACACACACACACACACACACACACACACACACACACACACATATTCAGCCCTTTCTGGACCAAGTCGTTCTATAAGCAATAGCTATTATTTCCCATCTCTCCAAGGACAAAAACATGTTCCACTTCTTCATCCTCAGTAACTGACCGTGACTTAATGGAGGCTCTCACTCTGCATGGGATTGCCCCTACAGCCTCCCTGCTGGCTCTCAACAACACTTACTAGTCCTTTTAATCCTTTCTTTTGTTGTCACAGGATGTTATAAAATACACATCTATTTATATCATTTTCTAGCTTATATTCCTGCAATCATTTCAAGATGCAAATCCAACGCCTTCAGGAGGGATACCGTCTTTCAAGATCCGACTGATTTAGCTGAGTCCTTAGTCTCCAGTAAATGCCACACAACTAGATCTCAATAAAGATTAATATTTATTGAAGGAACCAACACACCTCCCTCGCAAACTCTCCTTCCTCCAGCAAATCCTGCACTTGGATAGAAGACCACTTTTCCTAACATACCGACTCTGCAAGGTGCCCATCCCCTTACCTCCCCAGCTCACATTTTCATCAGCTTGGGGTTCCCTGTAGGAGGAAGCTGAGTTTCTCCTACCTTGGTTCCTTTGTGGAACCAAGGATATTTGCTATCATCATCTCCTTGTCCTCTTCCTTCCTTTCATGTCTCAGCTCAGGCCTTCTCTGATTCTTGGAACTAAAATGATCAGTCTATTAACCTGTTATAGTTTCTTAATACCCCTCAAGTGGAAATCCTTTCCTTACAGGCTTTTTTCTACTGTGCCTATTGCCTTCCACATTAGAATGTCAGATTCATAAACCCAATTGGCCTTATGCACTGAGGCCTCTCCTGCTCTAAATTAGTTCCTGGAGCTAGAGGGTGATGCCAGATACTTGCTCAGTGAATGAAAGGATGAACATAAAAAACCTGCAGCCTGGCATGGAAGGTCCTAGATGACCTGGCCTCCCTCCACCTCCCTAGCCTCATCTCCAGCTAAGTCTATTTTGCTTTCCCACACACTCATTATACCTCCTGACTGGGCCCATCTACAATACCTGGCTTCTTTCTCTTCCTATTTAAATTGTCTTCATCTTTATGATCCAACTCAAATTCCATCTCTTCTATAAGGCAATCAAAAGTAGCAAGCTCCGAAGCTGGGCGTGGTGGTGCACGCTTGTAATCCCAGTACTTTGGGAGGCGGAGACCGGAGGATCCTGGTTCGCGGCCAGCCTCACCTCTCTCGCTCTCTCTCTCTCTCTCTCTCTCTTTCTCTCCTTAGTGAGGCCCTCCGCAACTTCGTGAGACCCGGTTTCAAAATAAAATAAAAAATAGGGCTGGGGGCGTATCACAGAGGTAGAACGCCCCTGCGTTCAATCTCCGGTACCGCAAAAAAATAAAAAAAAAGTAGCAAGTTCCTTAACTAATTACTTACCTATTTAATGTTTTAAACACTTTAAAATTCCCTTAGAGCGCTCTAAATACTTGTAATGGAATTTTTTTTAGAAATAGGCAATAAGTTATTATACCAATAAATTTTTTAAAATAAAAAATTCTAGCTGCTAGGAGTAAGTAAAATTCAGGCCCCACTTTACCTATTTTAAGAAAACTGCATGCCTTTTTCTTCAAGTATACCAGAGAAGTTTGCTTTCAGTTCTGATGTGTAACATCATGGTTCAAAAGCAACATTCGCAATGAGTTTGTGAGAGTTGGTTCAGGTGGCAAAGCTGATTTCTACTTTAAATAGCAGACAGCATTTTACACTAGACATTCCATGAAAAGTCATCCAAAAAGAAACTCGTTAACTGAGTTCAGTTAAATAATCTGTTTCAATTCAAAGACAAAATAATAGTTCTTATCTCTCCCATGGTAAGAACTACTAGTCAGAAAATTCTCCAAATGCAGAGTGGATTTTAACTATTTTCACTGATCTGTAAAGCCGGTTGACCCTAGTGCTAGCTGCATGCAGACAGACCAAGATATGGATATATCAGCGCAGACAATACAATCTGTACCATGAAGACAAAGAGAACTTGCCAACCTGTATACCAGCTTGGGGCCCACAGTGTCCTCTGCTGAATTCATATCATCTGGACAGAGTTTCCTACGGCTTAGCCTTAGGCTGACCCGAGGAACACCATCAGACAGCTCTGGTCGCAGGACTCCGGGGGCTTGAATAGATCCCTCACTCCTGGACTTTGGGATCTAAAAAATAAAAATTTTAAAAAGGGTGGGGTGAGATGGAGAAAGAGAAATTTAAAAGTTTAAAAAATTAAATTATTAACTGGGCACGGTGGCACATGCCTATAATTCTGGTCCTTGGGAAGCTGACACAAGAGGATTGAAGGTTCGAGGTCAGCCTCAGCAACATAGCAAGATCCTGTTTCAAAAATAAAAAAGGCCTGGGGGTGTAGCTGGGAGGTAGAATGCCCCTGGGTTCAATCCCCAGTACTGAAAAGAAATTAGGTTATTGAAGAACAATAATTTATTAATAATCTAATATGTTGATAATACCTGCCCCTGAAATCAAGCTAGGCATGGAATTTAAAATACATATAAAAATTATTATATAGCAAAAAGTATAGGGAAGGGGTAATACCAACATTTCTAAGGGGAACTTTTAAATGATATATGGCTCATCCCCTCTCTGGGATCCTGACACAAGTCCTCCCTAGGCCCACCCCCAGTACAATCACTCCATATGATGAGAGATGATGGCAATGTATTAGAGTGGCAACCTGGAGTGAAGGAAAAGAAGAAATAGCTGGGAAGAGGTGGACAAGAAAAAACAAAACAAAACAAAAAAAGCCGTGCTATAGTTTGGATCTGGAATGTTCCTCAAAGGTCACGCAGTAAAAGCCTGTCCTCAGCTTGGTGCTACTAGCAAGTGGTGGTTTTAGGTCACTGGGCATGTGCCTGTGAAAAGGATTGTGGGACACGGGTCTCTTTCTTTTTCTCTGCTTTTGGCCACTGATGCAAGCAGCTGGTTCCACCACATGCTCCTGCCATGAGGTGCCACCTCGCCACAGGCCCAAAAGTAACAGGGCCAAGAGACCATGGACTGAAATCTCCAAATTGTGAGCCAAAATAAACCTCTCCTCTTTTAAAGTTGATTACTTCAGGTATTTTATTACAGGAATGGAAAGCCAACACAGGCTGAGAACCATTGAAATAAAGAATGTCAATGTCAGGTAGATGTCCAAAAAAAATGTACTATCAACAAGTAAAACATGCAGGAATTTGCTGACAGTTTCTATTGTAATCCTTCCTCCCTCTTTCTTTCCTTCCCTCCCTCGCTCCTTTCCTTCTTTCTTTTTTCTCTTATGATGGGGTCACACTAACTGCCTGGGCTGGACTCACACTCCTGGGCTCAGCTGATTCTCGTCTCAGCCTCCTGAGTAGCTGGGACTATACGCACATGCCACATGCCTGGCTTGTAATTCTCCTTTGTATAGCAAAGTGTGTTCTAGTGCTCTTTTAAAGAAGGGAATAAATAGGAAAACAGCCGTTTTCAAGTTCACTTATCTCTCTGGGAGACAAATGTGTTTCAAATGAATAGCAGGTAGAATGACTTCTTGGACTATATCTTAAATTATGCTCCCTCCAACCCCAGAAATGTCCTCATAGTCTCTGATTTTAGGTCAAAAAGAATATGACTACAACCATCATTCTTTTCCTTAAAAGCATAAAAATCTTGATGTCAGAACTGTGGGAATAATTGAGACCCTTGGATCGACTGGATTTGTCACACTGGAAGCTGCTTCTTATCACTAGGACTTCTCATGCTCGGCCTTATACCTGGAATGTCATCCTCTGATCACTGGCTGGCTGCTCACCACACTGCCCAGTACCAAATCCAATCCTAACTTCCTTTGGGCTGAAATAACTCCATTGTCCATGTAGTTTCTCTAACCTTTCCCAACTCTGAATTCCTGTAATACACCACTGCAACCTGCCCTTGAATACATGTTGCCTGATGCATTACTTTTGTCCCAAGTTCTAGAGGTCATGTGGGCTCAACCAGAACTCAAGACAGAGAACACAGTCTGTCTCTCTTCCTATTCCTCCTACTTTCTTCTTATTTATTTATTTATTTAGTATGGCACTGAGGATTGAATCCAGAGGCATTCTACCATTGACCTATATCCCCAGCGCTTTTTTATTTTAAAACAGGGTCTCACTAAGTTACAGTGCACTGGCCTCGAACCTGTGATCCTCCTGTTTCAACCTCCTCCTCCTCCTCCTCCTCCTCCTCCTCCTCCTCCTCCTCCTCCTCCTCCTCTTCTTCTTCTTCTTCTTCTTCTCTCCTTCTTCTCCTTCTCCTTCTTCTGCAAATTGGACCTGCGGACATTTTATCTCCAAGCTATATCCCCAGCATTTTTTATTTTTTGTTTTCAAATACGGTCTCAACTAGGTTGCTGAAAGTCTTGCTCAATTGCTGAGGCTTGTCTCAAATCTATGATCCTCCTGTCTCAAGTCTCCCAAGTACTGGGATTACAGGCACAGGCAACCACACCTGGCTTCCTCTTTTTTTTTTTTGCGGTACTGGGGATTGAACCCAGGGCCATTCTACCTACAAGCTACACCCCCAGCCCTATTTTTTATTCTTTATCTTGAAACAGGGTCTCACTAAGTTGCAGAGGGCCTCACTAAGTAGCTGAGGCTGGCCACAAACCTGCAATCCTCCTGTCTCAGCCTCCCAAGTACTGGGATTACAAGTGTGCACCACCACACCTGGCTAAGAACACTTAAAATTCACTCTTTAAAGCAATGATCAAGAAGAATACCAAGATTGTGCTTTCAAAGAAATATTTGATAAATAGCAAAAGATATGAAAAGCAGAAATATATATCTTTCATAAAGGGGCTTCTTCCAATGTGATTATTTTTCATAGTAGACAAGAAAAACCCATAAAACATGGAAAAAGCAGTAAGATATCAAACTAGTTAGCTAAAAATCTCCCTTTAGACTTAGTTCTCTCTCAGTATTTAAGGCTCAGGCTTTCAATTCCATGAATATTTCAACAAAATTAACATAAGTGCATTAAATAGGTTGGAAATCATAATCTAGATCTTATATATCAATCAATATTATAATATAATTATATTGTTCTTTTAACAATCATATATTATATTGCATATTATGTACTATATTTAAATTTTATAGGCATTCCACATCTGGTATGATGGGACAAAACGGGTTAATGCAAATATAACAGTATCTGTTTGGCATCATTTTGTGACATTAAGATAAGGAGAGGACATTTTAGGTTGAGTGATAGTTTCAGGGTTCTAAATCCCACTCAGCAATTTGAGTAAAGGCAAAATATTCTAGAGTGAAAAAAGCTAACATGCAGGTTATTCCATTCTGTCCATTTGCATTAAAATTGCCTTCACAGCACAAATCACTTAGCACTCAGAGGCCAGCAACGGCATCAGCCACATTCTGCCTGATTGTAATTCTGTGATAATCTAATTTTTACAGAAATAACATAGACATGAATAAAGTTCATAACCATGAACTTTAAAATATAAACTCATTATTTAATACACCAAGGCAGTACAAAAGAACTGAGCTTGAGCACAGAGTGTGAAAATACCACCTGCAGGTTATGAGGGAGCAGAGCTGTTAGGGGAACAGAGCAGTTCAGTAACTCTCTCGTTGCCATGAAGCGGTGACACACGTAAGCCTATTTCAGAAGGAATGCACGCTTTAAAAGATGACTGATGGTATCTTCCTACGGCTGTACTTTGAAGACTATACATTTTTGCAAAGAAATTATGACTATGGGGAAATAAAAATAATGTGATAAAAACGTAAAACTTGCTGCTTTACTGGTGTAATTAGTTTTAGTTCAATTGCATTGAATTTAGTAAGAAGAAAAGACCACATTCTTTCCTTCAGCTGGAATTGAGCATTTTAGGAACACATGATTTGAGCCATCATAGATGTATACTACTCTCAGCCTTGGAATGTGCGTTAAGGAGATGGTTTGGTTTTTATGCTTTCGGGTGTCCCTTTCAGGTTCTGTACAGTGTAGTGGTAGTGTACATTCAGACTACACAGTGGCACTCGAGGTCCTTTTTGTCCCTGAACTCTGAGGAGGATGGAATCAGTCAGGCAAAGCCATGGATACAACAGCATGTTATTACAGAGCAGCCAAAAGCAATCATTCTCATCTGGGGCTGATTTTGTCTGGAGATAGTTCTGGTTGTCACCATGGAGATGAGGGTGTTTGCCACAGAACCTAGAGGCAGAGGCCAGGGATGCAACTAAACATCCGACAATGCAGAGGACAGCACAGTTCAAAGGATCACAGGTTTGAGGCTAGCTTTAGCTACTTAGCGAGACCCTCAGTAACTTAGCAAGATCCTATTTCAAAAATAAAAATTAGCCAGGTGTGGTGGTGCACGCTTGTAATCCCAGTACTTTGGGAGGTGGAGACCAGAGGATCCGGGCTCGCGGCCAGCCTCAGCTCTCTCTCTCTCTCTCCCTGTTTGTTTGTCTCTCTCTCTCTCTCTCTCTCTCTCTCTCTCTCTCTCTCTCTCTCTACCTAGTGAGGCTCTTGGCAACTTCGTGAGACCCGGTTTCAAAATAAAGTATAAAAAATAGGGCCGGGGGTGTAGAGCGGAGGTAGAACGCCCCTGGGTTCAATCACCGGTACTGCAAAAAAAAAAATAAAATAAAATAAAATAAAAGCCAGGTGTGGTGGTGCACACTTGTAATCTCAGTACTTGGGAGACTGAGACAGGAGGATTGCAGGTTTGAGGCCAGCCTTAGCAACTTAGCAAGACCTTGTTTCAAAACAAAAAATAAAAAAGGGTGCAGGGCAGTGTGTATCTCAGAGGTAGAATGCCCCTGAGTTCAATTCCCAGCACCACAAAAACAGGGGACAGTAGGAAGAGGCAAACTCCCTCTTCATACACTTTTTTTCTGGTTCCATCCTCCGTTTTGTCTTTGACATGGTAAGACAGAATGGAAGTAGAACAGCTATGATTCAGAAGTGGACCAAGAAGGCTGTGCAGGCCGCCTTGTGCAGGCAAGTCACCAGCGCTCCCAGGAGCCTCAGCCAAGCTTCACTGAGCAGGGGCTCCAGGCAGAGCCAAGAGCCTCACTGGATGAATGGGTGACTGTGCCTGGGGAGTCCCACCTGCAGCCTCCACAGAGCAGGTGGCCGCAGTAGGGGAACAGCCAAGGGCTTGGGAGACCGACTGGCGGAGCCACGTTCCTCCTCCACTGGAGTTCTAACTGAAGTCCACTAGTTCACACCACATGCTGCTTCCCTAGTTTTATCATTTCTTAGTAATTTAGTAACTTTTATACTTGAAGGTAAAAACTATAAATTCCTGTCAACCATCTCTGAACAATACTTTGCTCTCAAGAATTCTGCCAATGGCTATTTGAGAAAAGAATCTCAGTATATGCTGTGTGATTTATGTGTACAACTAAAATACAAGCAATTCCAGGAATCTAAAAAAAAATACATTCCACGCTTGTCTTTGCAGGCATAGCATAACTCTAAATTGTAGCAATTTGAGCTACTGTGGTGTTTAAGATGCCATGGAATAGAAACAGAAAGAAATGTCCTTGGGGATGCAAAATTAGAAAACAGTCTTACACACTGGTGCTTCTACTGTTATAAATAAACATTTATTGAGCACTTACCCCTTGCCAGGTATGGTTCTGAGAATTTTACAAAAACTAACCAATTTAATTCTCACAACCCAAGGAATCAGGAATTATT
Source organism: Glis glis (assembly GCA_004027185.1). Taxonomy (NCBI): domain Eukaryota; kingdom Metazoa; phylum Chordata; class Mammalia; order Rodentia; family Gliridae; genus Glis; species Glis glis. The sequence continues at coordinate 25,639 of PVJS01009155.1, forward strand.
ATTATCATTTCGGCATTGAGGTAACGGAGGCACAAAGAGTTTGAATTATTTGTTCCAATGAGTAAGTGGCAGAGATGCACTTAGTACCCAGACAGGCCAGGACCTGTGCTTAACCACTACTCCATATATTTGGTTACATGTTAAATGTTAAGATTGCAAGAAGAAATGGCATTTTTAGATGAAAGTCATGCTACCTTCCCTAACACAACCCATTTCCTTTCTTCCTTCCTTTCTTTCACATTAGTACTTAAGACTTTAAGTTTTTATCTCTGATACCCTGTGAATCATTCTAGGAACATAGCCTTAGGAAAAGATGTGCTCAACATATTTTTATTTATTGATAGGATGAAATTTATGCATTCTAAATAACCAAATTACTGTAATAGATAAATAATGGCACATCCCTATAATAAACCATGATTTAGCCATTAAATATCTATAACGTTTTTAATGAGACTGGGAAATACTTTTGTTACAACACATAATACAGTAGTTCAGTCAGCAAATAAAAATGCAAGAGGAGTTAGATATATTCCTCCAATAACTAGTACCATCAGCACACTTAAAATATATGTGAATTAATTTCAGAAGCTAAAAACAAATTTTGTCACAGTCAACACTGCAAATATTTTATGATGGTCTCATCTTTAAAAATTGAGCAAGAAATCCAATAGCAGAAAAACAACCCTGTGATACAAGGCACTGATTTACCCTGATAAACTCATATGTCTGAAAATAAAAGAGACATATATATATATATATATGTCTCTTTTATATGTCTCATATATATAAATATAAAGTATAAAATAAAATATAAAATATAAAGTATAAAATAAAAGTACCTCACACTTAATTTTTTTACACTGTCCTCATATAAACCTGTCTCTGTGATGGTTTTATCAAAACTGTAAGTCTCAAGGACAAAGCCTCTGTTGCAGAAAGAGTATAGAGTAGGGAGGACCTGTCCTGCAGGATGGAGACCAGGGAGGGCAGGAGCTGAGCACACTCAGTTTCTTGGGTGAGGAAGTCAGCCCTTCCGAAATTAGTAGCTCCTTCTCCTTTGTGGAGGTGGAAGGGATTTTTCCAATTATTGTAAATGTCATCTACAAGAAGTAATGCACATGTGGATCAACTCCAGGGACATTTGTAATAACAATTTAGTAAACTTTGAGAGTATTATTAACTAATACATTTTTCAAGTGGAAACATATTAAACAGACGCTGAGTTTGTGGGAGTCACCCTCAGCACGGTTCAGTTGCGTGCCTGCCTTCTGAAATTACGAGACTCCCAATGGGCTCTTTGCTTGAACTCCATATTCATCCCTGGGCACCTTGGAAGGTGATTAGAACAGAGCAGGAAATTATATTCCAGGCTCAAATGATGAAGGAGACAGCGGCAGAAGGAAGAAAGGTGTGAGGTTGACTTCTACACATTGAGATTTGCTAAATAAAGCTCCCCAGACCTTATTATCCTTGACCTTTCCTCTCCTCCACCTGTCACACCCAAGAAGAGGGCAAAGCCCCCAGCCCCTCCTTCAGGCTCATTAAACTCAAATGTCCAGGAGAAGAAACATGAAATAACAAAGTACCAGAAGAGAGATGCTTAGTTCTGAATTTTAAAAATACAGACATTGCTAGCTTAAAAAGTTAAAAAATTCTCTAAGTTAGATAAAGCCTTTATTTTTTATCAAAAATGCTTAATTTAGTTTTTCAAAAAATAAGGTTTAGCGCACTGCTGCAACTCTCCTCATAGGAGATTTGATGAATCTATTCTGCACCAGCCGCAGTGCTAGCTAATTAATGCTCTGCACAGGTTTTTCTCTATGAAAATTATTAACGTGCTTTCGGGAATATTTGCAGGGTGGAGGGGAGCTTCTTGTACATGCCTTCTTTTTGTTTTCTTTTTTGTAGTAAAACTAGGTCAATGTTAAACAGAGTTATGACTAAAATCTCATCTTGATGTAAGTTTTAGGGCAACTTAGTAGCTCAGCATAATATCAATTTAGTTTGTTAAAAATTACTTAAACATAAAAAGACAAAAATTATAATTTTTACAATGTTCATCTTGAAATAGAGATCCGATGAATTACAGGTTCATGGTGTGATCTGAGCAGGTAACAAACCTGTCAGTGCTTCGTTTTCCTCAACTCTGCCCCTCTTGCCTCCTCTCTCCTCTGCAGAATGGAACATCACAGAAGAAATGTTTGTCTGTCTTGTTAACTGCAATAGACCTGCCTTCTAGAACAGCACCCAGCAAACTGTAGGCAATCATTAAATATTTGTATAATGAATGAATGAGTGAATCACTGATCAAACTAAATGATATCATCTACATATTAACACGGAAATGTTAATAATCAGTTTTTACTGCAAAGCACATTAATTCTATCGTGCGAACATTGCTCGTATTTTAGAAGGTTTGTTACATTCAATGTGAAAATCTGTCAGTTTTTTAAGAATAGCTATGGTACAGAGATAGAAGAATCTGAATTACAGAGCATGGGAATTATTAATGCAGAGCCATTAGTCAGGAAGTGCTTTGAATGCATCCACTCCCCAGCCCCACGGTACAGCCATCTTCCTGGGCGTGGGCTCCAGGAAGTCTCAGCTCTCAGAAGCCACTCACAGGACTCACAGGCAGAATCCCTACACGCAGGAGGGTGACACAGCGCTGTTTGCTATTTCACTGACTTATTCATTCGATTCCCTGACTCCAGGTCTTTTATCAGGAAAAAAAATTCAAGTGTTTGAACTGAGGGGCTCAGGAATCCAGATATAAGACTAACAATTTTTCCTTCTATTAATAATACAAATTTTATTTTTTAGTAACGCAAATTTTTATATTAAAAATTTTCACCATTTATTTCAAATTTGACATTCAGCCTCAAATTGTCATCCAGCCTCAAATGCAACCCTTCCTTTGGGATTGTGTTCTCAATAATTTAGAGGATAAGATTGTGCAGAGCTATGGGGCTTTAAAGCTAAGGGTTCTCTGGAAGCTTTTCCAAAGGGAAGCTACTGAAACTAGACGCAGCCTCATGGAGCGGTCAGGGATGCTCAGCGAGGGGCATACCTCAGGTCTTCTTTGAGGTTTTATTTATTTATTTAATTATTTTTTTTGCGGTACCGGGGATTGAACCCAGGGGCATTCTACCTCCACGCTACACCACCAGCCCTATTTTTTTTTATACTTTATTTTGAAACCAGGTCTCACGAAGTTGCGGAAGGCCTCACTAAGTAGAGAGAGAGAGAGAGAGAGAGAAACAGGGAGAGAGAGAGCTGAGGCTGGCTGTGAACCTGGATCCTCCGGTCTCTTCCTCCCAAAGTACTGGGACCACAAGCGTGCGCCACCACGCCCAGCTTCTTTGAGGTTTTAAAAGATATACTTGGCAAAGTCTGTTTACCACTCTGCTTCCCAGCAGAATAATGTGTGCTGCTGCTTCAAAGTTTTAAAATTTGTAAGTAAGTAAATAAATTTTTTGAGGTTTTTGAAAAAAGTGTTGAGATACAAAGCGAACTTAAATAGCTGAACTGCTTGATCACAGTGGGTCATACAAGTTTCACATTTATGTAAGAAGACTTAGGTGGAAAATGAAGACATTAGATGATTATTTTGAACCACTCAAATTTAGAGTTCAAGAAGGGATTTATTCCAATCTGCACTGCAGAAATAAAGCCTAGACAATGAGAGAAACTGAAATAATTTTTCCAAGGTTGTAAAATAAGATAGTGAGAAAATTGGTTATTAAGATCCCTTTCTCCTGACCAAGGTGAGGGGTGAAGGGATGAGATTAATGTTCAGGGAAAATGGAGCGATTACTTGTAGTCCAGGGAGGCTTTCTCTGGCCCATAGGAGAACAGATGGATGGCTGGTATGATGGCAACATCTGGGGCCATGAGGACCACAATACAGTTGTCTGGAGTTATAAACTGAGGGATCCTGGGCCTCTAGCAACCTCACAGAGCCTCATTACCAGCCTGAGCCTGACATACATTGTTTATTTGAAAGAAATAAATTCCTGTCTTGTTTAAAGAAGTCAATGCTGTTTAGGGGTTTATGTTATATACAAGAAAACCTAATCCTAACTAATGCAAGATTTTGCTCAAATGCCACCTTATCACTAAAACCTTCTCCGATACTATATAATAAGTAGCACAATACTGCCTCTGTACCACCCCCATTAGCTTGACCTTGCTTTATCTCCACTGCACTCATACCACCGGACACGCTGTATATCAGCTCGTGCTTATTTATTTGTTGCCTTTTCCCACTAACAGGTATGAGTTCCAGGGAGGCAGGAACTGGGGTTTACTGTTGCAAACATGGCAGAAGATAGGGAGGGTCAAGGAAGAGCATGCTCGAACCTTGAAAGAATACACAACCGCTCACGTTTCTTGGTCAAAACCTAGTCACCCATTGATACTCAGCTGCCAGGGAAGTTAGGGAATGTAGTGTCACAGATATGTCACCATGCACCCAGCTAAAAATCCAGTTTACTACCAAGAAAGAGAGGGAGAGTGGACTGTGAGAGGCCACTAGCAGTGTTGACCACAAACCTAAAGGAAATAAAGGGGTCTCCCAGAAGGAAGTGTAGGAAAAAGGATATGGGGGGAGGGGGAGAGTGAGGAGAGACAGACAGACAGAGACAGATTGAGACATTAGCCAAAGGTCCTGAGGAGATGTGGATGAGTGAGTTAGAGGCCCAGATCATGTAAACCTTTAGGTATCTCATGTGGTGTGTGTGTGTGTGTGTGTGTGGTACTGGGGATCAAACCCAGAGGTATTCCACCTCTGAGCTAACCCCTCAGCCCTTTTTTTAATTTTTGTTTTTGAAGCACCGTCTTGTTAGGTTGCTGAGAGTCTGTAGGTATCTTAAAGACCTTGACTTTTACCCAGAAAAAAGGAAACAGAAAACTTGTGGAGGGTGCTGACCAGAGCAGTGATGTGACCTGAGCTGGGGTGTGGGTCAGTGGTAGAGCACTGGCCTGGTTCACCACACACATACACATGCATGCACGCACACACACACACACACACACACACACACACACACACACACACACACGGGGGGCGGGCATGGCATGACCTGTCTTCCTATGCGAGTAGATCTTTATGGCTACATTGAGAAAAGGCTGCAAAGCGGAGAGAAGGTGAATAGCTAGGAAGCATGTGAGATGTGAGATGTCGGTTACTTTCACCAAAGAGATGGTGAGACAAAATGGGATTCTGGATGTGGTTTGAAGGTGGAGGCCACAGGATTTGATGGTGGATTGGATGGGAGGTATGAGGCCATTAGGCGTTGAGGATGACTGCCATTTGGCCTGAGTATTCAAAGGATGGCACTGCCATATGGAGTTGGGAAAGAGCAGCAGCAGCCACAGATTTAGGTGAGGAAACTGCGAGGTCAGCGCTGGACATGCTATGCTTGAGATGCACATAGGAGGAGCAGTTAGGTGTAGGAATCAGAGTTGAGACACCTACACTAAATACATGAATTTGGGAGTCATCAATACGTAGATGGTATTTAAAAACCAAGTAATTGGAAGTGATCACATGGGGTGAATCTCAGTAAAAATGGGAAAAAAGAGGACTAGAAACTGACTTCCAGTATATTCCATAGTTTAGAATTTAAAGACAGAAGACCCAGTTAGTGAGACTGAGAGTAGAAATAAGGTAGAGGGGAAACCAAGAAAGTATTCTGAAAACCAACAGAAAAGGGTTTCCAGAGGGAAGGAGTAAGCACAGTTACCTTAGGACCCAGCCATTCCAAAACACAAGTCCACATAAACACTCGTACTTGAACGCTCACAGGAGTGTTAATAATAATAGCCCCAAACTAGAAACAAATCAAATGAACATCAGCTGATGTGTGGATAAGCAAGAGGTGGTAAATGCTCTATAATGGAATATTTTCAGCGATAAAAATGAATGAAGTACTGATGCATGACAGAGCACACATGGATCTTAAAAACGTGCTGAGTGAAAGAAGGTAGGAACAAAATAATATATAGTATATGATTCCATTTATATGAACTGTCTACAACATGTAAATCTATAGAAACAAAAAGCAGACTGATGGCTGCTAGGGAATGGGGTATGGGAACTAACTGCAAATGGGCATGGGTTTCTTTTGAGGTAATGCTCTAGAATTCAACGGTGATACTAGTTGCACAATTTTGTGAATATAAAATCACTGAATTTAAACTTTATTTTTAACATGCTTTTATTGGTGCATTGTAGTCTCACATCACAATGAATATCAATTTGATATTAACATACATGCACACAGCTCTTAGTGTACCCTCCTGCCTTCTCCCCCCATAAAGAGTACCGAGAATGACGTTGATATATTCTCATATGTACACATTGTTTATGATAGTAATTCCATTGATTGACTTCTTTCTTGCCCTTCCCTTTCCCTTATACCACTTCCCTTGCTCCACTGAGGGTTCTCCACTATTGTCCGGAGTCCCTTTTGTGTCCCCACTACTCCCTAGGTTGTGCATATTAATGAAAACATATGACCCTTTTCTTTTTGTGATTGGCTAATCTCACTTAACATAATGTTCTCCAGATCCTTCCATTTTCTTGTAAATGATGTTATTTTGTTCTTTATTGCTGAGTAGAATTCCATTGTGTGTATTTCCCATAATTTTGTAATCCATTCATCAGTTGATGGATACTTAGGTTGGTTCCATAATTTGGCCACTGTGAACTATGCTGCTGTGAACATGGGTAGGCATATGTTACTGCATTTTCTAGTTTCAATCCCTTTGGTATGATACCCAGTAGTGGTGAAGCCAGATCATATGGTGGATCCATTCCCAGTTTGAATCTCCACACTGATCTCCATAGTGGTTGAACTAGTTTGCAATCTCACCAACAGTGTAGAAGAATCCCTATTTCCCAACATCCTCACCAACATTTGCTGTTGTTTGACTTCTTAATGCTTGCCATTCTAATTGGGTTTAGATGAAATCTTAGAGTAGTTTTGATTTGCATCTCCCTGATTGCTAATGATGTTGAACATTTTTTCAGGTATCTATTGGCCATTTGTATCTCTTCTTTCATGAAGTGTCTATTCATTTCAGTTGCCCACTTCTTGATTGGATTGTTTTTTTAGTGTAAAGTCTTCTAAGTTCTTTGTATATCCTAGATATTAGACCTCTGTGAGAGGAATAGCTTGCAAAGACCATCTCCCTTTCCGTAGGCTTTCTCTTTAGGCTCTTGATGATTTCTTTTGATGAGCAGAAGCTTTGTAGTTTAATGCTATCCCACTTATTGATACTTGTTTTAATTTCCTCTGCTTTGGAGATCTTGTTGAGGAAGTTTCTACCTGTGCCTATATGTTGGAGTGTTGAGCCTATGCCCTCCTCTAGTAATTTCACAGTCTCTGATCTAACTTCCAGGTCTTTGATCCATCTTGAGTTGACTCTTGTGCAGGGTGAGAGGTAAGGATTTAGTGTCATTTTTCTACAGGTAGATAACCAGTTTTCCCATTTGTTGAAAAGACTGTCCTTTTCCCAATGTATGTGTTTGGCACCTTTGTTGAAAATCAATTGACTATAAGTTTGTGGAGTTGTTTCTGTATCTTCTATTCTGTTCCACTGGTCTATGTGTCTGTTTTTGTGCCAATACCATGCTGATTTTATTACTGTATCTCGGGATTGTGATGCTCCCTGCATGGTTGTTATTGCTGAGAATTGCTTTGGCTATTCTGGGTCTTTTGTTTCTCCATATGAAATTAATGACTGATTTTTCTAGCTCTGCGAAAAATGATGTTGGTATTTTGATAGGGATTGCATTGACTCTGTAGATCATTTTTGGCAGAATGGCCATTTTGATAATATTTATTCTGCCTATCCAAGAGCAGGGGAGATCTTTCCATCTTCTAATTTTCCCCTATTCAATATGATATTGGCTTTGGGTTTCTTATATATTGACTTAATGATGTTGAGGTATGTTCTTTCTATTCCAATTTTCTGTAGAGTTCTTAACATGAATAGGTGTTGAATTTTATTAAATGCTTTTTCTGCATCTATTGAAATGATCATGTGATTCTTGATTTTAGTTCGATTTATGTGGTGAATAATGTGTATTGTTTTGCATATGTTGAACCAACCTTGCTTTCCTGGGATGAAACCAACTTGGTCATGGTGTACAATTTTCTCAATATGGTTTTGAATGCACGTGGCTAGTATTTTATTTAGAATTTTTGTGTCTATGTTCATTAATGATATTGGTCTATAATTTTCTTTTCTTGAGGTATCTTTATTTGGCTTTTGTATTAATGTAATGTTGGCCTCGTAAAAGGAATTGGGAAGAATTCTATCTCTTTCAATTGCACAGAATAGCTTGTGTAGTATTGGGTTTAGATCTTTTGTAAAGGTTTTGTAAAATTTGGAGTTCACCTCCTCTGTGGTTCTGAAAATTGCTTGTTTTTCCTTTGTGATTTATTTCTTTTAGGATTTTCTCTAGTGTTGGCTTGGTCCTCATGAATTCTTTAATGTTTGCTTATCATGGAACATTTTTATTTCTCCATCAATTTTAAATGATAGCTTTGCTGGATATATCAGTCTTGGTTGGAAATTGTTTTCTTCCAGGGTCCGGAGTACTTCGTACCAATCCCTCCTGACATTCCTGACTTGGGTTGAGAAGTCTGGGGTGATTTTTATTGTTTTGCCCCTGTATGTCACCCATTCTTTTGTTCTTGCTGCTTTTAAGATTCTTTCTTTGTCCTCTATGTTAGTCATTTTAATTATTACATGGTGTGGGGAGGTCCTTCTGTGGTCCTGTCTTAACAGTGTTCTATATGTCTCCTGTATGTAAATGTCCAAATCCTTTTCTATGTTCGGAAAATTCTCTGAAATTATTTCTTTGAAGAGGTTTCTGATACCCTTGGTCTGTGCTTCTAAACCTTCTTCAATGACTTTTATCGTTAGATTAGGACGTCTTGTATTGTTCTGTGTTTCTTGGATGGGCATGGTGTGTTGTTGTAATATCTTCTGTATATTGTTAACTATGTTTTCAGTTTTAAATGAGCTGTGTTCCAGGAGTGATACCCTGTTTTCCATGTCGTCGAGCCTGCTAGAGTTGGATTCTATTATAGTCTTTAATTCATGTATTGACTCCTTCCTTTCGTTCAGAGTTTCTTTCTGATTCTTTCTTAGAGTCTCAATTTCCTCCTACATCTCCTCTATGCTTTCTTTGAGGCCTTTCACCATTCTGAAGATCAAAATTCGGAATTCTACGTCTTGCATTTCCTGCAGGTCAGAGTCAGTAATCTCACTTGATGCATTGTTTCTTGTTTCCTCACTGTTCCTTATTCTCATATTTTTGGTGTTTTCAATTTTGTGTTTCTGTTGCCTCCACATCATCTTCCTTTCTGTGTATAAGACCTCTTGATGGTCCCTGTAGACCCAATTGGGTCAGTATGCTGCAGGCTGTGGTTCCCTCCTGTCTGCTTGACCGGGGTGCGGTGTGTGTGTGTGTGGAGGGGCACGTGGGCTCCAGAGCTTGGGTGGTGGCATGTGAGGTGCACTTCGAGTCATGGTGTTGGGTATAGGGCTCCGAGGCATGCATTTCGGTGCCAGAAGGCATCTGGTCTCTGAGGCGCGGGTGCTGGGGATTGCATGGGCCCCAAGGGATGTGCGTGGGCTCCGGGTCTTGGGTGGCATTGCCAGAGGGTGCCCAGGCTCTGATGCACAGCACAGAGGACTGTGTGTAGGTCCGACGGGGGCGTAGGCTCTGGGTCTCGGGTGGCGGTGCTGGAAGGTGCCCTGGCTCTGAGGCGTGGCACTGAGGATCATGCGTGGGCCCAAGGGTCTTGGGTGGCGGCACCTGATGATGCACGGGCTCTAAGGCATGGTGCAGTGGATTGCACGCGGGCCCAAGGGAGGAGTGTGGGCTCTGGATCTCAGGTGGCAGTGCCTGAGGGTGCATGGACTCAAAGGCATGGTGCAGAGGATCGCGCACGGGCCCAAGGGAGGAGTGCAGGCTCTGGAGCTCGGGTGGCAGCGCCAGAGGGTGTGCGGGGTCCAAGGCACGGCTCAGGGGGTCGTGCAGGTCTCGGGTGGCAGCACCGGAGGGCACGCGGGGTTCGAGCCATGGTACAAGGAGTCACGTGGGCTCCTAGCGCGATGCGGGGGAGGTGCATGGTTCTGGCAGGAGCCCACGCTATGGCAGCCTTTGAAGGGTATTCACGATCTGCTGTTGGGATGGCCCCACCACTCACAGAATTCTGCTCTGGTTCCTCACCCCAATTTGCTGGTGGGGGGGGGCTACTAGCCCCAGCTGTAGGTTCCAGGGGAAGATGGCTCCTTTCCCATCCTGCCAACATGGGATTGCAATTTTCTGTGGGATTCTGTAGCTGGTAGACTCTGTATAGTCATACTCAGGTTACTGGATATTGGGTTTTGGTTCTTCTATGGATGTGCGATATTGTTCAGTTCTGAGCCCCAGAGGCAATTTTGAGACAGGCTCGTTTAGGGGCCCCTATTCTGTCGCCATCTTGGATCTCTCCCCTGAATTTAAACTTTAAAAGGGTGAATTTTTCAGTATATGCATGACATCTCAATAAAGCTGCTGTAAAAAAAATGAAGGAGTGATCACATGTCTACCACATGCTGAGAGGCTGAAGAAGATGAAATTTGAGAACTGGCCACTGAACTTGGCAACGTGCTGTTTCATTTGTAGTGGGCTGATTAGGGTGGGCACCAGCGAGAAGAGAGAAGAGGAAGTGAAAGCAGCAAGCTCATGTTATTCCTGTGAGTTTTGTTGTGATGGATAGCAGTCAATAACAGAGGAAAGGGGTGGGTGCTAACAGGGCCTGTGGAGTCAAGGAAGAGAGGTGTTTGTTTTTTTTTTTTTAATAAGATGGGAGACAGGAGAGCATATTTCTATGCGAATGAGGATGACTCAGTAGCCAGAGGTAAACTGATAACTGAGGAGAGGGAGGAAGGAGGACAGAGGATGGAGGAGGGTTGCAGAGTTCTTGAGTAGGTTGGAGGGAATGGGATCCACTCCAGGGCTGTGCAGCTGACCATGGAACAAGTGCAGCCCATCCTTGGAGATGGAAGGAAGGAGAGTGCCCTGTGGACACGTAGGGATGGGAGGGCAGGAGCAGGTGGACACTCTTTTTCAGTCATCATTTGAGCATGAAGGGGGATGGGAGGGGATGGAGAGGTTTGGGGTCAAGGAGATAGGTATCGCAGGGTTGTTTACAAGGCAGAGGAGCAAAGGGCTTGGGTGCTTTTGAGGGTGACAGCCATGTGAGACCTCAGGTTAGCTGCATGGGTTTCTCCAGCTGCATAGAGCTGCTCAGGTCAGCAAGGAGCGGGGCGGGTGCTGTTTTTGGAGCGGGTGGGGTTTTAGGATGGTGGATACAAGCTTCATTCTTGCCTCGTAGTGGCTTGTTAGAGCAAGTGATCCCCAAGTGTGTTTTTCTTATCTTCCTGTTAGTCTCTCACATAAAAAGGTAATTAATGAATGTTCATTGTAATGTTTTTCTTATGAAAACAAATTTTTAAATTTCTTTATTTCTCCCCTTCTCCAGTGCTGCTCTAAACATATAGCTGACAAATCAGTTGAATTATTTACTTATAAATAATATGCCATAAAACTAGAATCAATTTTTCCTTACAGGTTTCCTTCCTTCCTTTCTTTTTTGTTCTTATTTTTGGTACTAGGGATTGAACCCAGGGGCATTCTACCTCTGAGCTATGCCTCCAGCCCTTTTTACATTTTATTTTGAAACAGGCTTTTTCTAAATTGTGGAGATTGGCCTTGAACCTGTGATCTTCCTGTCTCAGCCTCCCAAGTATTGGGATTATAGGTGTGTGCCACTATGCCTGGCTGTTTTTTAATATTTAAATGGAAAAAGTAATAGGCTCAAAAAGTAATCACATTTCCTTTTCTGAGCACTAACTAAATGAAGCACTAATCAAACATGAAAACCTCTTTTGACAATGTCATTCATGTGTTCTTAAAAAATATTATCTTTTCCTTTGTGTGTGTGGTACTGGGGCTTGAACCCAGGGATGCTCTATCTTTGAGCTACACTGCCACCTTTTTTATTTTTTTAAATTTTGAAACAGGGTCTCACAAACTTGCTGTGGTTAGCTTCAAACTTGCGATCCTGTCTCAGCCTCCCACATGCTGGAATTATAGGCCTGCCCCACTACATCCACCTGTTATCTTCTTGGCATGAATACGGGAGGAAAATAAAGCAGCCTGGTTTTCTTCAAAGAATGAGAGTTAGCTGCCCAGGGAAAGGCAAGGCTGCCCAGGCTTCTGTGCAGTGAGACTCCTCAGACTGTCCAATGAGAAACTTCTCGACAGCATTCTTACCATCTGTAACTGCGAAGAGTAACTGCCATGATTATCTGCTTATCTGGTCACGTGTTTGCACTTCTATGATCAATCTCTAAGTGAAGGTAAATGGGGGGTGGTGGGCGATCTGCTCACGCTCTGTCAGTAACTGAGGAGATGACTTGATGTGTCTGAAGCTCCAGAAGGTGCGGCATGGAGCAGGGCGCTTACCCGCACCTGCATGCTCTTGTCCAGGCCTGTCGTGAGCATGGATGCCAAAAAACAATTAGTGGGATAAAACAAATACTATTTGTTTGTAACCCAAGCTTTCTTCTAATGTAGATTTTACTATGAACAAGGAAAGCGAATGGAATGTTTTGCCCTCCTTTTCCAAAACTCTGAAGACTACCCGTCTACAGGACTAGAGACTGTATGGCCTGGTGTGGGTGAGGTCTCATGTCGCGCGGGCTTCCTCCACCAGGGCGCTGCCCGTGCCGCAAAGCCCTGGGGAATGATGTAATTTGACTTTCTCAAATGTATATTCTCAATGGATTAAAGGCCATTTCCACTGTCATAAATAAAAGTAAACATTTTATTTTACAACATATTTATTTATAGGGAAGAAACTGGCTTTGAAGTCTTTCTCCCTGGTGAGGGAGAAAGATCTGGGGAAAGTCCCTTAACTTCTCTGGACTCAACTCCCTCGCCTACATAATTAAAACCTGCACCTCACAGGTTGTCATGAAAATTAATGAGATAATTCATGTATCATTAGCACTTGATGTAGATGGGGCACCTAACAAATTATAGAAGTGAAAGCTATTAACCTTAATAATTAATAAAAATAATAAAGGACTGTAGAACTTGGGAAGCTGTGTCATTACTATTCTGATGGTTTAATCTTAAATAGTATTCTTTAAATTTGACGACAATTCAATTCAATAAGCACTTACTAAATACGATCTGCTGGGCCTTGGGCTAGCCCCTGGCATCATTAATGAAGCTGGCTATAACTTTAAAGAAGTGGTTGATCTAGCAAGGACACAGGTATATGGACTCCTACCTCTAATTATATGCATAATTATAATAATAGTTAACTGTTGGTTGCTTACTATATGGTAGGCATAATACATAAATACTGTATATATATTTATTTCTCATTTTCAGTTAAAAACAACCCTATGAAATAGGTACTGTTATCGATTTTATAGATGGGAGAACAAATATACAGAGAATTTAAAGAGCATGCTCAAGGCCACCCAGGGAGGAAGTAATTAACCTTGGGTGTGAGTTGTGGCAATCTGATTCCAGAGACAACACACTTAACTACTAGGTCACTCTCCCTCTTATATTTTGGAAAAACATTCAATGGCAACAGATATTACTGAGCACTTACCACCTATGAGTCACTACGGATACACAGGAGAGTAAATGAGACCTGACTTGGGTGCTCTGGGGCTTGTAGTCTAGTAGGGAAGATAAATGTTAATCATATAACTATAGGAACATACACACAGATGAACTATGTTAAAAGTCAGGAAAAATTTACAGGTGTTAAGCAAGAAATGTACAGTGTATACAATGTGATTTGAGAATATGCACGTCACACCATTAATGCTGCCTCAGGCAGACAGAGATGAGGAGGGGAGGCATTAGAGTAAAGGCATAAATAAGAAACCTAAAATGATTGGGCGTGGAAGGGAACAGAGAAGCAGTGGTAAGAACTGAGGCCGGCAGGCTGTGTTGGAGTCAGACTGTTAAAGGCCTTGTACACTGTGCTGAAGGATCGACCTCCCAGATAACAAAGCATCTTAATTTTTTTTTTTTTTTTGGTATTGTGGGTTGAACCCAGGGGCATTCTATCTCTAAGCTACACCCCAGCTCTTTTTATTTTGAACTGGGGTTGTACTAAGTTGGCGAGGCCAGCTTCGAACCTGCAATTCTCCTGTCTCAGCCTCCCAGGTACTGAGGTTTACAGGTGTGTACTACCATGCCTGGCTGACAAAGCATCTTATAATAGTTATTTTGGCTATGATGTGAGGACTAGGATAATATTAATACTTTTTAATGAAAAATCCTCCATATTCTAATCTTTGTTGAAAAAATTGAATACTCTAAATTACATATATACTATTTCATCTTTTAACTTTGACACCCATTAAATAGAGTGATGGGCAATTACTGACTGCCTTCTTAGTACCTACATTCCTCTTAATACCCCCAATTTGGAGTTCTAAGGAGTTCTCAAGAAGGTGACTCCTCTTGTGGCCCTACTGGAGTCAAGTGACCTAGGTCAGGCCACTTAGTGTGGCTGGCCACAGTCATCTGCTCTGGGAGGTGACTATCAGGAGTTCCTCTGAAATGCTAGGACACAAGGTTCTCTTTTGTTCCACTCAATGAGGTAGTGCTGGGAGAGAATTATCCACAGGTCTCTCGTATTCCTGCATGTCTTGAGTGGAGGCGCTGACTGCCTTAGTTCTGGACTAGATTTTCAAAGATGCATATATAGTGAAGTCTTGGAAGATCAGGCAGTTGTTCCATCTGGGGCAAAAACTGGTTTACTTACAACCTTGAAAGACATGTAGCGTCTCCATCTGGAGCAAAGGGTAGTCCATATTTACCACCCATTATAAAAGATTTGGGTTCTCTAAGTTCAGGATTTGTTTCCTATAGCACAGTCTTGTAGGTGCAGGTGTCACCTAACTTTCTATGAATCACTACTGGGGTATAGGTAACTAGCACAAGAAAATGCCAGTCATTGTTATTGCTACTAGTGAACTGTCCATCTCTGACCCTAGGAGGCTCATGTCTTCTATCAGCATTCATCAAACTGAGGCAGGTTAACTTGTCAGCTTCCAAACAGGGTAAAATCTCAGGCTCTTACAGTCCTTGAGGGGTAGAACACAGACCCGGAAGCCACTGGCAGCTATCTTGGGACTGTAAGAGGAGCTGGCCCCAAGATAAAGCTGGCATTACAGAATGCAAAGCATAAGGATGGGAAAAAATTAGGGTCTTGGTGTGATAAAGTTCTGTCAGCAGCTCACAGTACTTCTTGTACGTTAGGGTATGAGCCAATACACTTTGTTGATTAAATATGTTGGAATTATGGTGGTTTTTTTTGCTATTTGAAACCATGGGTATTCTTGTTGATTCCATATGAACTATATTTTTAATTTGAAAATGTCTGATTTAAGAACAACCAAAACTCTGCAATAATCACTTGGTACTTTGTGGCTGAATGCTGATGCTATGGTATTATTAATTTAAAAGTCATTGATTAGCCAGGCGTGGTGGCGCACGCTTGCAATCCTAGTACTTGAGAGGTTGAGACAGGAGGATCGCAAGTTTGTGGCCAGCATCAGCTATTTAGTGAGGCCCTCCGCAACTTAGTGAGATCCTGTTTCAAAATAAAGAATAAAAAATAGAGCTGGGGGTGTAGCTTGGAGGTAGAATGCCCCTGGGTTTAATCCCCAGTACTGCAAAATAATTAAAACAAAAGTCAATGATTGTCAGAACTAGAATATGACAGTCACTTTCTGCTAGAACTCTTCAGTAAGTAAAAAGTAAAGTTAATGAATGAGTAAAACAGAAGACTTTGGAGATATGAGAAGATTATTAGTGAAAATGTTTTAAAATTGAACTGTTGTTCAATTTAGTAGGTCCAATAGAAAATAAGAATCTTATTTCAGAAGTTTGGGTAGAGCTGGGCATGATAGTGTATGCCTGACATGTAATCTAAGTAATTTGGAGGCTGAGACAGGAGGATCGCAGGTTCGAGGGCAGCCTCAACAACTTATGAAGACCCTCAGTAACTTAGTGAGACCCTGTTACATAATAAAAAATAAAATAAGGCTATGGATGTAGCTTGGAGGTAGAATGCCCCTGGGCTCAATCCCAGACACACACACACACACACACACACACACACACACACACACATACACACACACACACACACACGTTTGGGTAGATCCAGGAATTGCTAGGTTTACCAAGGGAACTAACCATGTGATTAGAGAACAGAGACTTTTTGCCTCTGGGGAGGAGAAAGGGGCTGAAGATTGAGTTTAATCACCCAATGGCTAATGATTGAATTAATCATGCCTAATTAATGAAGCCTGAGCAATTGGATCAGGATGGCTCCTGGAATGTGATCCCATGGAAGTGCTGGGAGAGCGGCGTGCTGGAGAGACGGTGGGAGTTCTGCGTCCTTCCTCCCTACCTGGCCCCAGCAGCTCTTCTATTTGTCTTTGTTCCCGAGTTGTATCCTTTGTGATGAACTGGTAAACGTGAGTAAAGTGCGTGTCTGAGTTCAGAGTCATTCTACCCAGTTATCAAACCAGAGGGGTGGGGTGGAAACCCTGGTTTATAGCCAGTTGGTTACAGGTACAAGTCACAACATGAGACTTGTGACTGGCACTTGAAGCTGGGGGGTGTCCTGTGGGACTGACGCCTTAATCTATGCGGCTTATGTTAACTCTGAGAAGTTAGTATCAGAATTGAGCTAAATTCTAAGATACCCAGTTGTTACCTGCAGAAAATTGGTTGGTATGGAAAAAACCCACACATCTAGTCAAAATTATTGAGAGTGTAGAAAAAAACCCAACTTTTTTCCCTTCCTTTTTTGAGATAAAAAGATGCAAGTTTCCTAGGTAATCAGGGTAAGTAACCAATGAAAGGGTTTTAACATGAAGCAGAGAATAAATTCGAGTACAAATTTTCATGATGTTCTCAGATCTCTGAGTGTAAATCTGAAGAAGAGAATCATTTAAGAACAGAAAGTGAGCAAAAAATTGAAATATACTGTGTGATAACAGAATTAATGAGGGGAAATCATTCATTCATTCAACCGATGGTGTCTATGCCAGGAAATACATCAGACTCTAGATAAACAAGGATGAACACCTTATAGCCATATTCTGAAAGAGCTTATACTCTACTGAAAGGTAGATAGAGAAGTAGTCAAAGGAATACTCTACCAACATGGGACAACAAAAGGGGGAAGTCAGGGAGAAGGATGCCAGGAAAGACTTCAAAGAGGAGTCAGGTGTGAGATTAGTGTCTGATGCACAGATGTAGATGTTGCTGAAAGTTCAAATATATTTCTTTAGCTGAGCATGCTGATGCACGCCTGTAATCCCAGTACTTGGGAGGTTGAGACAGGAGGATTGCAGATTTGAGGCCAGCCTCAGCAACTTAGGGAGACCCTGTTTTGAAATAAAAATAAAGTAGGGGTGGGGGTATAGATCGGAGGTAGAATGCCCCTGAGTTCAGTTCCCAGCACTCCCCCTCAATATATGTATGTGTATGTGTGTGTGTATATGTGTGTGCTTCTTTAATCCTCTATCTAAATCATACCTTTCCTTAGGATTTATTAAATCAGAATAATTGCTAGAATTCTAGTGTACATTTGTGATATTTTTAGCAAGGAGTTACCTATGTTTATGTGCTAACTCTGATTTCCTATATAAGGAGCCTAGTTGTTCATTTTGTGTGTGTGTGTTACTGGGAATTGAACCCAGAGGCATTCTACCTCTGAGCTACACCCCCAGATCGATTTTATTTCTTATTTGGAAACAGGGTCTCACTAGGTTACTGAGAGCCTCACTAAATTGCTGAGGCTGGTCTCAAACCTGCAATCCTCCTGTCTCAGCCTCCCAAGTAGTAGGATTACAAAAGTGTCCACCATGCCCGGTTGAGCCTAGCTATTTTTAAAAACACAAGAAATGAAAAGTTTGCTTTCCTGGTCATTCATAACTGTAAACAGATAACTAAAAGGTGGTTAGTAGTAAAATTCTGAGTAAAAAAGCCCATAAGGAAATGAATAGTATATTATGCCCAATATCTCTAGCTATTAGGTCAGAAAATCAGATTATTTCAAGGGAGAAACCAAGAACTTATGATAAAGAACATGCAAAATAGTTATGTACAGCCACTCAAAGAGAAAAAAAAAAGAAATATCTGTGAAGAAATATAATCAGGACACTTTAACTTGGATGAAATAAATATGTCAAAAACAACCTAAGAGCAGAAGAAACACTAATCAAAATTATTGTAAATTTTTGAAAACCTATTCTCCCTATCCACGTTGTGTATTATAACTTTTGTCTTAGCCTGTTCTTAGTAGAAGCCTTTACTGAGAAATGATTCTGAAAGTGACTCGTCAGACGGAAATGTAAAGGAGGAACCAGGGTGAATTCTTAATTATAAGTGTAGTGCTATTCTGCTGGGAATAATTATAGGAAAAGAAAAAAAAAATTAAACAATAGGGAATATGATTTTGAAGTAAAATAGTAAATTCATTTGATTCTAACAAGTAAATAATTCATACCTTACAGTTTTAGGTTGGCAAAATAGTTGTAAAATAGGCCTGAGAGAATGCAAAAACAAACAAAAATTCAACCACATAAATTCTGAGTTTTGATATCTGGTAATGGTAATAGCAATTGCTGAAAGGGAGTAGTAATAATTCAGGTATTCACATTGATCTTTGGAAATTGTGCTTCTACATTAGGAGTTGGCAAACTTTCTGTAAAGGTCCAAATGGTAAATATTTAGGTTTTATGGATTACATGCTCTCCGTTGCAACTATTCAACACTGCCTTTGTGGTAGAAAAGTCCATAGACCGTATGTAAACAAAAGGGCATGGCTGTGCTCCACCAAATCTTATTTACAGAGGCACACGTAGACTGGATTTATGTGGGCCGTAATTTACTGACTTATGTTCTTCAACATTTGTATCTTTCAGCTTTTTCTTTTGTCCCTATTTTTGTAGTGTCTACACAGTCATCAGTCACCAAAGGGCCACCCTTACACATAAAATTTTATGTTAATTTAGTTAGAATTATAGTATTCAACTTGACTTAATGTCTATATAAACCTTTGAAGTAAAATTATGAGTATATATTCATAATGTGTCCAGAATAAACAA
The DNA here is from genome assembly GCA_004027185.1 of Glis glis. Lineage (NCBI taxonomy): Eukaryota > Metazoa > Chordata > Mammalia > Rodentia > Gliridae > Glis > Glis glis. The sequence continues at coordinate 44,881 of PVJS01009155.1, forward strand.
AACATTCTCAATCCCACAGACTAATACAACCTTTTTTTTTATGGTACTGGGGAATGGACCCAGGGGCATTCTACCTCCAAGCTGTACCCCCAGCCCTATTTTATTCTTTATTTTGAAACAGGGTCTCACTAGGTTGCGGAAGGCCTCCCAAGTTGCTGAGGCTGGCTGCAAACCTGCGATCCTCCAGTCTCAGCCTCCCAAGAACTGGGATTACAAGAGTATGCCACTATGCGTGGCTTAATATAAAATTTTACTCCCAATCACAGATACTGATTCCGATTTACCATGTTGGTAAATATTTAAGTTTGTACTACCCTATGTTTACCACTTTATAGAGCAACTGGAACTCCCATACACCATCAGTGGAAATACCAGTTAATAGAACTATTTCAGAAATCAATATAGCAACCTGTAATCTTATGGAAAATGGGTAGACACCTCAATATTTCGGTTCTACCAACATACTCTGATGAAATATATTAATATAAAATGTTGTAGCATTTTTATGATTACAAATATAAAAGTAATCTATTTATGCACAAGGGATAAACAAAATGTGGCACAGTCATACAAAATCATAAAGTAGCTAGTCAATTTTCATTATTTGTGGTAGTTATGTTCTCTGACATTGCTGTGAATACTGAATTAATGCTTGCTTTGGCAACATACATACTAAAATAGGAACTACACAGAGAAGATTAGCATGGCCCCTGCACAAGGATGACATGCAAATTTGTGAAGCCTTCCATATTATCTGAGGAAGGCAGGGGAGCTCACCAAGTGCTGTGTGCATGTATGTCACTATCCCTGTGAACTACATTATGATGTGAGACTACAGTGCAAATAAAAATATTAAAAATAAATAAATAATATAAATAAAGCTAAGAAAAAATACTGAATTAGTGAATACTGAATCATTGTTCCTACAGGAAAAACAGGGTTACATTCCTGTGAGCCTCCAGTCATGTTTTTGCCAATTCATCAAGATGTAACCTTGTTTTATGTTTCTGCTTAAAGACACCTTATTTAATATATTTGTTCATTTATCAACATTGAACTTACAACCAACAACACTGTTAAGTCATGCCTAAACAAAGCTTATCAAATACTCGTGTACTCTGTAAGGCACGGCACAGTCTTCTGTGCCTAGGGGAGGTTAGGAAGCCCTCAATGTTGTAATAGGGGGCCATTTTAAAGAGTAAAATCATGAACAAAAAGCACAAAATGTAAATAGTGTGCTTAAATAGACCATGAGAAGGACACTTGTTTACAGTATGAGCTGAAACAAGAAAGCAGAGTGTCACTGTCTGACCTTAGCTGGGATTATGCACCCTAAGGGACTCAGATGTTTTGCTTCTATACATGTTCACAGATGGCTGCAAAAAATATATCATGAGTGTTGATTTGAGGGTTACAAATGTATTTGAGTAAGTAGAAAAATTTGTAAATATGGAATCCACAAATGAGGACAACTGTACTATATGTATCAACATGCATCTACCTTTTTTTTTTTTTTTGCGGTACCGGGGATTGAACGCAGGGGCGTTCTACCTCCGCGCTACGCCCCCGGCCCTATTTTTTATACTTTATTTTGAGACCGGGTCTCACGAAGTTGCGGAGGGCCTCACTAAGGAGAGAGAGAGAGAGAGAGAGACAGGGAGAGAGAGAGAGAGTGCGCGTGTGTGCACGCGTGCGCGAACTGAGGCTGGCCGCGAACCCGGATCCTCCGGTCTCGGCCTCCCAAAGTACTGGGATTACAAGCGTGTGCCACCACGCCCGGCTATGCATCTACCTTTAAAAATATTGAGCCAGTTAGAGAAGGGTATGTACAGTATAATACTTTAAATTTATATATAAATTTAGGAATATGTGCATATGTAATAAGAGTATTGTATTAAAACATGTAGTAGAACGATGTGTACTTATTTTAGGATATGGGTATGTGGGAGAAAAACCAACCTACCAACTACATCAGTTCACTGAAAAGAAAACTAATGGTGCAAAGGGCAACAAGTAACAGGAATTCTTCTTGAAAACTTGAACTGCTTTTTGAACCTTCAAGGAATATAGTTACATTTTATTGTATCAAAAACCACTTCTAAAGTTTGCAAACATAGAAGGTAAGATTCACTTTGCCTAGGATGCTAAAATGTCAATACTAAACTGGCTGTCTTGTCTTTGTCTTGAAAGAAGAATGATTCCCAATCAGCCTCTAACTTTTGCTAATATTTAATCAATAAACATGCTTTTATTTGTCCCATCAAAGTCCATAATGAATGCTTAGTCATAATATTTTTATGTGGTCTTAGCACTCTATTAGTGAAGGAAGCTGCCTACATTTTCTCCAAGTATCCCCACAAGCCTGAAACCAAGTTCCATGAACCCATTGGATCTGGAAGCCATCCCTCCATGTTTCTTGCCATTTACCAAGTCTCTGGGGGTTTGTTTATTCTCCTTTCCTACTTACTGCTTTAACTTTTTTTTTTTTTCATTTCTCATTAGCAAGGCACCTTCCAAACTGGTCTCCTTTTTAATCCATTCTCTGTTGTCAGGGGTGGTCTGATCGTATTCTCTGATTAAAACTGTTGACTTATTTCCCATTTGTTACAGTCCAAACTCTCTACCATCGAATAAAGGTATCGGGCAATTTCTGTAGGTTCTCTGCCTGCCACATTCCTAGACACACTACTACACCCTGAAAACCAGGATTTTCCCAAGTCTATAAAACAGCATGTTCTCTCCCCTCCCTCCCCCTGTTTGTACGTACTGTTCCCTCTGCAATATGCTATTTTACAACACTTAAATTCCATCTTGGCTACTCAGTACATACGCAATTTCTCTATGACTTCAACTCAGGCATAGAAGTAATCACCGTCTTCTTCTTATTGTGCTTATTACAATACAGAGATGACTACCACTCCTCATTTATCCACCATACTCCATCTACAGGTGGAGCAGCCCTAATCTGAAGTGTTTGGGACGAGACGTGCTTCCAGTCCTGGATTTTTTTTCAGATTTTGAAATACTTCATACACATAATGATATCTTGAGGATCGGACCCAAATCTAAACATGAAATCTATTTATGTTCCATATACCCCCTGTATACATGGCCTGAAGGTAATTTATATAATATTTTTATTGTGTTTGCATCTTTACTGTACCTGTCACATGAGGTCAGGTATGGAATTTTCCACTTGTGGAGTTATGACATCATTCAAGAAGTTTCAGATCTTGGAGTATTTCAGACTTTCAGATTAGGGATGGTCAACCCATATATGCCCATGATTCTTACATTTGTATCTTTCTCTGGACCTCTCTTCTGAGTAACAACCCTATATCCAACCATGAGCTTCAGTTAACATCTTCACTTGCAAAATGATGAACGCAAAACACATAGAAGTTATGGAGCACACAGCAAGACCAGGACTGAAACCATTACACTGTGTGGTCTCCAACCAGCTGGCTCCCCACACCAGGAGCCCCAGACTCATCTTCATCTCAAATAAGTCTATTTCTCCTCATCTCTCCCCATTCTAGGCTTTCATAAATGCTTGCCTGGACAACTGCAATTACTTCCTAATTGGCTTTCCCACTTCCACTTTTTCCCTCTCCCAATTATATCACCATACAGGAGCCAGATTTATATTTTCTAAACTTAATTATAATTGTTCTTATTAAAAGTTTATCAGTGGTTGCCCATCTCATTTTGGAGAAATTCCCAAGTTCTTACTAGCCTGCAGGGTCCCTCTCAGCCTTGTCTAGAGACAGTCTCTGCTTCTCTCCTGGGGAATCAGCCTCTGGGTGGTTACTGAGCCCAGAGCCTTCTCATGTGATGTTAGGATATGTGAAATGCTCTTCCCCTCCTTCCTCACCTACTCTCATTCTTCCTTGCTTTCAAAGGAAATGTGACCTCTTTCAAGAAGCCTTCTCTGATTCACCAGTTTAAATCTGGTGCCCCGGTTAGGTGCTGGCAGTGGACTCTTATTTTCTTTCCAGGCAATTTACACAGTGTAACACCTATAAATATTTGAATGTTAGTCTCTGTTCCTCTTGAGTATGAAAATTTCATGTGTCAAGTTCAATATTTGAATTCTTAGATTCTAGTTCAATGCCTGGCATATGATAGACAAGTATTTTGAAAAAAATAAATGAATGCAGGCAAAAGGGAAACAGAAGAAATGATCAAAACAGACATGACTCAGCATGAAATGACCAAAAGGACTAACACCAGAGGGCAAATGATTGAGAATATGCAAGCAAGATCATTATGTGCCAGATAAAAATAGAATCAATCACAATAATATGCATAATATAATTTATATTCTCTGTAATTCTTTCACCTTTTAAAATCCAAGATTAACTTGACAAGACTGTAATAATTGAAATTTATATTTCTGTCAGGCATGGTGGCACACACCTATAATTCCAGCACTTAGGAGGCTGAGACAGGAGGATCATGGGTTTGAGGCCAGCTTTAGCAACATAGCAAGACTCTCGGCAACTTAGTGAGACCCTGTTTCCAAATAAAAACATTAAACGGGTTGAGGGTATAGCTTGGAGGTAGAAAATTATATTTCTGTCCTGAGCCTATGATCCAAGGAAAATTATTTCTCTTCCTTTTTCCTTAAAGATAGTATTTCTATTGTAAATGAATAAATGAATAGCAAGATTAAAATTAAAATTTAAGAAGAAAATAATTCATGAAAAGTATAGCAACACCACTTGATAATATCCATTAAATTAGGGAATAAAAAACAACTCTGCCCAGTATCAGAACAAGAACGTAATAAAAATGTAACAGTATTTCTTATTGATTATTCTCTTTTAAAATCTATTCAACAAACTATAGTCAGATTAATCTTCTTAATACACCTTCATCCTCTGGTCATATAAATTTATTATTTATTTAGTGGAGGGGGTACTGGGGCTAGAACCCAGGCACATTCTACCTCTGAGCTACACCCCCAGCTCTATTTTATTCTCTATTTTTTGAAACAGGGTCTCGCTATGTTGAGGAGGGCCTCACTAAGGTGCTGAGGCTGGCCCGGCTTCATATTGTTCTTTTTCAGATGTTTTAGTGTTATAATTTAATCTTTCACAGGGCATGGTGGCACACACTTGTAATCCCAGTACTTCGGAGGCTGAGACAGAGGATCTCAGGTTCACGGCCAGCCTCAGCTACTTAGTGAGGCCCTCTGCAACTTAGTGAGATCCTATTTCAAAATAAAGAATAAAAAATAGGGTTGGAGTGTAGCTCAGAGGTAGAATGCCCCTGGGTTCCATCCCCAGTACTGCAAACAAACAAACAAACAGTATGAGAATGATCATTACTGCTAATATGAAGCTTGAACAGAAAATGCTTGTAATAATGTACTATGGCATACAGGAGATAAAGTGCTGTGAACTATGAATATATCTTTTTCAAGTATATTCACATACATGGCGGCAAAATATACATCAAAATGCTATTAGTGATTGTATTAATAGAGGTAGAGAAGGAGAAGCTGGATTTTTGCTTCTTTTCTCTAGTGCCCTTTTTTTATTTCAACACTATTTTACTTTTATAATGAAGAATGGTTAACGAAAAAGTCTTCAGTGGCTCCCTACTACTTAATGAGATTTAAACTTATGAGTACTAATCTTTTTTCCAAAGTCCTCCTCTGTCTACCTCCACCTTCTCCTTCTCCTGAAATCTTATACTTCCCCCCTTACCCTATGCACAGCCCTAAACAAGGCCCCATCCAGGGGGACGAATGGTGTGTATTCTGAGTTTATTCAGTTGAATGAACAAATACTGTCTATTTTTTAACCTTTTCTGGCTCACTCTCTCCTAGGAAGTGATATATTTTAGTTAAAGAAATTTGGAACTTTCCTGAAATTCTGCTTCCATAAAAATATTGTTTATTAAAGTAGAAATCCATTTAATTTGTAAATAGGAATTAGTGGCAACATGAATTATGTATTATTCTCTTGTAGACATAGGTTAAGTAACTTTTTATTTTAAACTCATCATATGTCTTAAAATAGGAAGTATAGGCTGGGCGTGGTGGCTCACACATGTAATCCCAGTTCTTGGGAGGGTGAGATAGGAGGATCACAGGTTCGAAGTCAGTCTCAGCTACTTGGCAAGACCCTGCTTGCAAATAAAAAAGGTCTGGGGGTGTAGCTCAGAGGTAGAATACCCCTGGGTT